>PVHP010003876.1:41329-75295 GCA_004024765.1 Zapus hudsonius | reverse complement strand
AACACACACACACACAAAAAAAAAAAAAAAACAAAAAACCTGTTCACTCTAAGCCCACTTGTTGCTTTCAACAGTTCTGTGTGTAATTCCTTACTTTAATGTCTGTTGCTTTCAATAGTAGTCAACATATCTCATGCATGCACATGTTGTTGTGCTCACTGCGGGTAGAGCAAAGGGAGAGCTCAAGGTCACATCAACATATCCAGCATTCCTCATCAATATTTGTTATCTGCGCTGTTCGGGGTAAAGGCAGTATAAGACATAATAAATTTGGTGGCATTGTTGTGAGCTTAGGGGTCTTTGTGTCGAAAATCGTTGGTTTCTGTCTCACTGGCTTATTCTTTGTTGATTGAATGGCTATGGCTGTGGGTCCCTTGTTCATCCCATAATTCTCTGAGGGGTTTCATATGGATCCTCCATGATATGACTGTGGTGGCTCATCTCTTGCCAGGATCTCAGCTATCTGCCTACGGTCAGATGGCAGGGTTAGATGGGCCCCAGCTCTCTCGTTGCATCCTGAAAAATACAAACACAATCTCCATCGGAGAGTGAGATCAGTACAGGTTAACAAATATACACCATACTGGATTACCTAGATTCTATTTTTAGTAGCCTCCCCATCAATCGGTCCCATAGCACATCTTTACTTGGGAACCCAAGAGTATGGGATTCGGTGCATGTTGCCCTGAATCCCCAGTTCCAGTTAAGGGCTTCCCCACACTAAGTGGAATATTTGGATGAATTTAGAAGCTGTTGATTGTCTCCCCCAAGCCCAGGCTCTTCCATTGCACAAGTGCTCCTTTCTTGGGTCGCTGTTCTCTCCCAGTAGGAGATGTGGTCAGCCTACTCATGGCCGCTGTCTGTGTTTCATGCCAGTGGTCTCTGTTTACTCCAGTGTCGTTGATCAGCTTCCCCTGGCAGCCTGTACAATGCCTTCCAGCACTGCACTAACTACCATCTGGGGGCTAACACCAGTGATTTTTAAAACAACCCAAAGCAGAACTACAGAGGTCACTAAGACCTGAACAATAAAGCAGCCTTAATACTCACCTACCATGACTCAGGGAACTGAGCAGAAGAGGGGGCAGAAAGATTATAAGATCCATGGTGGAGGAGAATATCCAGAGACATGGCCCCCCTCAGTAACAATATACAAAGGGGGGTGGAACCGGGTTGACTCCTAGGCTATTTATCCATAACCTACCCCATGGACTGATTCAGTTTGCCCATGGTGGAAGATACCCAGCTGATTGGGGATAGAGAAGAGGGAAATTGGGGAACTGGGGACACCATTACATTATTTGCTCATTCAGTGTATGTAAGTATGGATAATAAAGATATAATTAAAAAAATAGAAGTAAAATAATTGTATCATTCCAAAGTTACCTATTGACAAATAGTGTTCAAAAGTATGTTTTTAGTTGCTAAAAGAAACAACTTTATTTTGTCTGTGGATAAACTGATTAAATTAAGAAAACTACATATATATGATATATAATATATTTAATATAACATATAATATATAATATTAATTAAAACATAATATATAATAAATATATAATATTATAATGTAAAATATAATATTATAATATATAGTATTAATTAAAGTGTAATGTTAATATATAATGTATAATTATATAATTATAATATGTAATATATATTCCAAGTAGTTAAATGCATATGTGTAAATATATAATATGTGTATATCACATAAGGTGCATGTATATATTCTAAGTAGTTAAAATACATATTTGTAGATATATAATAAGTATATATAACATAGCAAGAGAGAAGAAAAATAGAAAGTGAAAGCAAACTGTCCCTAAACTGCTTTTTTTCGGAGGCAGGTGTGTGTGTGTGATTCCTCTAGCCCAGGCTGACCAGAAATTTACTATGTGGTTTCAGGGTGGCCTTGAACTCATTGCAATCCTCATATCTCTGCCTCCTGAGTGCTGAGAATAAAGGCATGCACCACCACACCTGGCCATAAACTGCTTTTTCATTCAAGGTAACTTACATCAACTTGTGTGCTTGTATGGATAAATGATTGGCAAGTTAGGATGGGCTACAGGGAACATTAGGACTTGCCTACTTGGGTTTTGTCCTGTTCTAACATTCTTCCCATCCCTTGAGTATTTCTGGGATGTAAATAAGACAGAGATCTCAACCTGAGTTGATAAGCTGTGCTTTCTGAGGGAGGGGAAATTTAGATTGTTCTGAAAGAGCATTTATTGAGGTGGCTGACTTCCCACTTGCTTCTGGGCAGGGATCTAATTTACTGTGGTCCAAACCATGGTAATGGAACCACTAAGAGGTATTTAAGCATTTTTTCATTTATTCACTTTGTAAAATAATGCCTGAAACACAGCGGACACTGAGGAAACATCTGTTCTGGGCTCCAGGAATGTAAAGACAATATAGGGGCAAACATTGTGGTCAAAGAACAAGATTTTCTGCCACAATTTTCTACTGGTTCTTCCAAATTATACAATGACAATATGAAAATGACAGTCATTATAATATCATTCAGTGTCTTCAAGGTACCAGTGACTCTAGTGAACTTCTGCTGACACAGTTGTCATTGGATGCAAAGGCTGGAGGTGAAGGAGCAGATGTCAGGGTGATCCACTCACATATGTAGGAAAATGGTAAGAAGTGGTGATTACTGTGTGCAGAAGAAAAAAAAAGCCACATTCACAGGGTGTGCTGCTCCTCAGGGTGTGCTGCTTCACAGGGTGTGTAATTTTGAAGTTGCTTAGAAAATGTTTTCCCAGGTTTGATGAGCATGTCCTCAGAAGTTGCTCTGATATGGTCCACGTGCACCCAGCTACTGCTCCAGTAACCAGAACTTGACATCATCCATCTGTGTTGGTTTAACAAGCAAGAAGAATGGAAGTGGTATGATAGGGCTATTTAGTTTACTGGCAAGATCTTAAAGAAACACCTTGGCACCTAGGCACTTCGTAGATGGGCCTGAGTTTCTGTTGGGAGCTGCTGGTACATTAAGTTTGAAGGTGTGAGAGTGAAGCCAATGATGCAATAGAGGCCTCAGGATGTCGGAGATGGAAGAAACTTGGGACATCGTCAAGCAGCTCTGCAAGCAAGGAGTGGTCCTAGGAGTGAGACTATTTAGACACTAGAGTTGTTTTGACAGAGTGCAAAGCTAACAGGAGCTCACATTGTGATACCCTGTACCCTTGACACCAGGCACTGAGTTATTAGACTTGGTGTATATTCTGCTAGGTTTGGATCTTATTTTGGTACAATCTTGCTTTCCTATCTTCCTTTACATTCCTCTATTTTGATGAGTAAATGTTTACTCTGGGCCATTGCAAGTTGTACATATGTCACTTTTTGATTTTATACTGGTTCATAGGCAGGTGTTTGCTTTGAGTCATAAAAGAGTCTTTGAATTTCAGTCTTTTGCATAGTATTGAAACTCTTCAGACTATGGGAACTCTTGAAGTTAGACGAAATCCTTGTGTGTTGTAGTGGTTTTGTTGTCAACTTGGCTTGCTAGAAATCTTGAGTGTTTTGTAGCAGATCTCCTCCAAATTGAAGAGAGAAAGGTGCACTAGGGAATTCAGAAGTCTTGTTAGCTCAAAACAAACATCCTTTTCTGGAAGAGCAGTGAAATAAGGATATTCTAGAGAGTCAGGAAGTCAAGAAGTCTAGGAAATGGTTGTAAGACCCTTCCCTAAGGCTATATAAAGGGGAAGGGAATCTCTCCTTCTGCCTTGCTGCTGGTTCTTATTGTGACATGGACATGCATCCATCCTGCTCATCTATCCCTTTGTTGGCATTGGAATCAAGTTTCCTCAGCCTTCCAGCATGGACTGAAGACCAGCAGTTCCCCTGGAAGCCTTCAGGCCTTCAGTGCTGGATTGGAAGTGCTGAGCCCAGCCAAGTGGACTGTGGCTACTGGTTCCTTGATTCCTGGACTTGCAGACTAATCCAACAAGCCTCCCTTTTACTATTGTGATGGTTAGGTTTTGTTGTCAACTTGGATCTTTTTAATTATCTTGGGTGGGTCTCTGAGCATGTTTACAGGAAGGCAGCCTCTCAGCAAGGGGAAGGATGTAAAGAAGCTCAAAGAAGCTGGAAGTAAACATCCTTTCCTGTGTGGGCAGTGCAGGAAGGAAATGCCAGAGACTCAGGAAACCATTAAGTCTGAGATAGGGTTGTAAGACCCCCACCCTAATCCTCTATAAAGGAGAAGAAGTTCTCTTTGGTTCCCCTCCTGCCTGATTCCTGTTCTGGGTGTGTGGTATAGGTGATGGGTTTTTCTCTCTGCTTGGACCTGTTAAACAGGGCTAGCCTCTTTCGCTGTTACAGAACTTCCCCTCAACCTATAGTTTCAATAAATCCTTTCCTTCCACAAACTGTGCCTGGTTTGGAGATTCATCCCAGCAGTGTGTGGACTACGACAACTATATTTCACTTTATTGGTTCTGTTTCTCTAGAGAACCCTGACTAATACATATGTTATAAGGTGAGCATAGCACTTGTAGGGCAGGAGTGGGATGCTGTACTTTGAATCTGAAATGTTCCTCATTTCAAGTTTTGAAGAATTATTCCCCAGCTGGTTTGGGGAACACTTTTGAAATCTTTTGGACATGGGACCTCACTGGCAGATGTGTATAACTAGAGGAGACTCTTTGAAGGTTAGAACCATCCCCCTTTTCCCTCTGCTTCCTGATCTATCACAATGTGGACAGCTTTAGCCACAACCTTCTGCTGCCAATATGATGGAGCCCTCTGATATCATGTGTCTAAACAAGTTCCCTTTTAGGTTGCTTTCCCAGGTACTGGTGTCACAGTGATGCCAAGGTAATTAATATAACCCTTACATCTATCTTATTATTTATTAAATATAAGAATTTCTCAGTAGAAAAAGCTCTTCTCAATAAAGAATAGGACAGTTAAATCTTATTTCCAACGGGGCTCTGATATCATAAAGAGCATATAAAACCACTCATGAGAATGAAAACCTAATTAGCTCAGGCCAGTCCTATGCAGTTCCAGAGGTACACTCTTTGTGGGCAAATTTTCTTGTGAAATTTTAATTCTGATGCTCAGAAGGGCATTGAGCTGACTTAAGTGGAAAGTCCTCACAGTGCCGAGTTCACCTATTGCCACACATTTCTTGCTGGCTTAATCAAAACACTAGAAACAAATATTTCCTTGTATGTGTCAAGACTTATTTTGAACTCAAGTTTTCTTCACATTCTCTCTCTAATCATGATCAAATTGGTAGGCAAAATGTTGCAATTCCTTGAAAGGGAAACTTTTGTGTATGTGCTTGGGAGTCTTTGCTAGATTTTGAAGTTTTCTGAAGAGCAATGTATTTTCTTTTTACTTCTTAGGCCTTATTCCTCCCTATTTATATGCTTAGGTATGATTCTGTAACACAGAAAGATGGAGGAAAGAGACAATTCCCATTTTTAAAATCAATTCATTAGTTCATGTGTGTGTGTGTGTGTGTGTGTGTGTGTGTGTGAGAGAGAGAGAGAGAGAGAGAGAGAGAGAGAGAGAGAGAGAGAGAGAGAGAGAGAGAGAGAGAGAGAGAGAGTATTAGCATGCCAGGGCCTCTTGCCACTGCAAATGCATATCAGATACTTTTTGTATCCAGCTTATGTGGGTGACTTGGGAATTGAGCCTCACCTGGCAGGTTTTACATGCAAGTGTTTTAACCTCTGATCTATCTTTCCAGCTTCAACAATTCCTATTTTAATGCTCCTCATTGGATAATTGATATCAAGGGGAACTGAAATCATGGCTTTCATACATTTGTGTGGTTGGAAACAAAGCTGAATTTCACTCAACATGAATTGTGTCTTTCTTTTGATTTTTCCCTTTTGGAAAACATCCCAAGAATAGACAGTCAGTGGGGTTTATCTTTAGTTTCAAATTTTAATTAAGAAAATTTCCCCAGTTTTGAATGTAGAAGTTTTCCTTTTGAGAGTTCTAATGAGATAAGTGAATTAGATTTTGGCAGGCAGCCTCATATTAATAAGGGTGTGCCTCTTCTATACACATAGGCACCCAGGGATCAAGTTAGAAGTAAAGGACTGAACTCTTTAAGTCAAATGCCACTAGAGACACTCTGCACTGCTGGGTGTGGTGAGCTTTTTTCATACATCTCCATTGCTTCTCTTATCTCCGTTAGGGAAGAGATTCCATGATGCACAGACAAGATTAAGTTCATGTACTATAGACATGGTTTCCTTCACTGCCTTCCAAAAGGAGTGGAAAGAGAGATGGGGGAGGGTGAAAGTTCTAGATACTAGATAAAATTTTTGTGAGCAGTTAAAGATGGGTGATATTGAACTAGTCAGTTAACCCCCAGACTCACCATCCTCATAGGCAGTTCTTTGGCTTGAAATCAACCCCTTTTCTATTCTGAAAAGAAGATCTATCTCAAATGATTTTATGCTTCTTTAATACCCTCCTATAGCGGGGCTGTCTTGAATCTGTCTGTCCTTGTGGAATGCTTTCCTCTGGGTATGACATGACAGTTACCCTTTTTTTAAATATTTTCATTTATGTATTTATTTAAGAAAGAGTGAGAGAGAAAGAGGTATGCAGAGAGAGATAATGGGCCCATCAGAGCTTCCATTGACTGCAAATGAACTCCAGATGCATGCACCACCTTGTGCATCTGGCTTTATATGGAACACTGGGGAATCAACTTTGATCCTTCTGCTTTGCAGGCAAATGCCTCAATTGCTAATCCATCTCTTTCGCCCTGCAGTTGCCCTATTGAAGTCTCAGCAGCCATGATTACCCCAAAAAGACTCAAAGAAGATTAAATGCATAGAAGCATCATGGAGGAGCTCACGAGGCCCTTTCTTTCCTTGGGGATATGTAAATAGTTAACCCTAGAGCTTGTTTGAAATATAGAATGTCAGTTCTCACCTTAGATCTACTTGAGGTTACTCTGTCTTGAAACCTGTAACCTGGAATATTCATGCTCCTGTTGTAGTATAAGAGGGTATTCAATGGCAAGTCTGTGATAACCTTAGGTTAGGCTGAAAATAATCACCAACCAACCAACCAATCAATCATCAATCAACTAATCAAACAAAAGGCCTTTGCTAGAGATCTCTCCTGTACTGTAGAGAAAACTTGGACTGTGAGAAAACATTTGAGTGCATATGAATCCCAGTCTACCCCACCACAATTTGTTCTCCAGGCAGATAGAGGCCAAATAGGATGGCCATTAGATGTAACATCCATGCATGTGATTGTGTGCAAGCTCTGACCTCTTATTAGCTTGGTTCTTTGTTTATTAGCTTGGTTCTCCAAGCACCACCACATACCCAGTGCCACACTCACACTAATCATGGATTCTCTTTATGACATCACATTTGTGAAGCACTTTTATACCGATTCTTTGCTTCCTACAGCCTTGGGCTAGGCATCAGAGTAATCACCATTACCTCTAAGTCAAGAAGAGTGGGATCTCTGAGGCTCAGGGAAGTTAAGTAATTGACCAGTATCTCAACTTTTCTGGTCCAAGCTCGACTCTTTAACTTCAGTGCCGCTCTACCTTCTACAGGGATGGTGTTCTCTGTTAGGACTTATTTGCCTTTTGGAAGTTTGCAAGATCCTATTTCGGGAGCTAAGTAGGCTTCTTGCCTATTATATAAGAGTTCGAGATGCAGAAAGCTCAAATATATCAGAACTCTGGGCACCTAGAACCCAGGCACCTGGGTAACTGCACTGGGCATTGATTGTGCTTACATGTCCCAGGCTCCTGAGACAGCTGCCTCTCAGCATCACAGGATTCCTGGGTGTTGCTCCACAGGACCTTCCCACCTACCTCTTCTAGATCAGGTCACCTGACAATCACAGAGCATGCTCCTTAGAAGCCGCTGACTCTTCTCAGTTTGCTTTTACCTTTTTGTCATTTTATGAGGCAAGACTCCCTCCTACTCAGGGTTCTTTCCTAGGTCCACATATTTTACTTGTTTTATGACGTTAAAATCAATATTTTGCTACCTACTTGTCAGGCTGTGCATAAGTTTTTATTTCTAATTCTTCCATCCCTGCAGGGTTCTGTAGGGGGTCATTTTTTTTTCCACAAGAAGTGGAGCGTGCTGAGCTGTCTCCTAATCCTATGTCTCTGGCCAAGATTCCCTTCTTCCTGCTCTTTAGAACTGTGTGCAGTGTCTGCTGAGCAAAGCAGCTGGAAATTGGCCAATTAAAGTGTCTTGTTGGCTAGATGTTGAAACGTGAATCATTAGTAGGTTTGTTGATCTTTTGACCTGTGCCCCATCTAAAAAGCTGATTAGCAGGCTATTTCTGGTTTGCCTTGCTTTCAATTAGGCATATATTTCCTGCTCCTTAAATTATGATAATCTGGCTTGTCCAGCTAATGAATCTGTCAACACGTTAGAGCAGAGTTGAAGGAGGAAGGTCATGTCATTTTTCTAGTCACACAAGCAACAACAAGATGCTATTGCAAAGGATCATCTTAACAGAAAACTCATGCCTTCCTTCTGTCCATGAGGAAGGGTTGTTGCAGTCCCAACCACTGAGGGATCCTTGCAATCAGTTTTGCAACTAGATCTTTTCTGTGACCCCCAGGGTACTCCTTTTGATGAAAACTAGACACTATAGAAGATAAGTCTTGTTTTTAAGACGGGTGTGGGCAGCAACAGGTGGATTCTTTTGCCCTCATTGTGTAACTGGCATTGAGTTGCAGCATTTTGTGAGTAATATAGCTCATTTACCTGCCACAAAGAGACAAATTGTGTACTCTGTACACAGCTGGGATTCTGGAAGTGCTGGCTGACTAATGGTGTAGTTTGTTTTGGGTACCGTGTTTGCAGAGGTGTTTTCTTAGCAGGGAATGAGCTATTTAAAAAATTATTGCAGATATTAATAAAGGTTCCAGGAAGCTAGGCCACATGGAGACATCAGCTGAAATAGTGAGTAGAGTACATTTTGTCTTACAGCATCCACAGATGAAATTGTTTTTTTTTTCCATTCAGATGCTGCCCCTAGTTATGAGGTGGACAGTGCTCCTTGAAGTTTTTCTTTTTTTTTTTATTGTCCATAATGAGTTACAACATTTAGTGGGCAAACAATGAGTTGTTATCCCCAATTTCCCGCTGCCCTCCCCTCCCCATTCCGCTGGATAACCTCCTCCATGGGTCGTCTGGATCAGTCCTTGTGACAGGGGACCATGGATAGCCTAGTATTCAGCCAGGTTCTCCTGGCCATGCCTCTGGATAATCACCCCCACCACGGCTCTCAAAAATATAGAACGCTTCACGAATTTGCGTGTCATCCTTGCGCAGGGGCCATGCTAATGTTCTCTGTATTGTTCCAATTTTAGTATATGTGCTGCCGAAGCGAGCACTGAACTTGTTTAAAATAGGTGATGGCCAGCTATGGGTACAGGATGGGCCAGTAAAGCTGTGAGGCCTTTGTTCCTACTTGAAAATCAAGGTCACTATGTTGAGTGATATTAGTGTTTGGTGTTAGTATTTGGAATTCTTAGACAAGATTTCTTGAAGAATTTCCCAGTGCCTCCCAATAGTCTCTTGATAGAATTAAAAAGGAACAGTGAGTGTTTTGGTGTCGAGGCTTTTTGTAATATGGCCAACAAGACCCAGTGTTATATGTCATTCTCTTGCTTTCCATTCACTCATTGACTCCCTCACTAGCTCATCCACTCACTCTTCTACACAGAATGCTTTGGAAGTCCTCAGGTGACCTTTAATCTGCTGGATAAAGGAAGGTTCAAGATAACCATCACTTCTTTAGAATGTATTCCCCAGCATCCAATCAGAATTATTCTTTCTGTTGCACCATTTCAAACATGATCATTTTAAATAGAATTTATTGAAACTTATAGTTGCATATACATTTTTTGTGTGTGTGTTTGCTCCTGTATCAAGGTGAAATACAAGAAACTGTGCTTAGAGTCACATTCCTGGCAGTGTTTGCACACTGAGAGAAACGTCTTAGGCATAGGGACATATCTCAAGGTCACCAGGGCACAGAATTAAAAGAGCAGAAGTGACAGGATCATGGATGTGGGTGCTGCATTTACCTGCTTCCCTAATGCTGCTCCCCAGATGAGGCCAGTACTAACACACTGGATTATCATGAAAATGTAATGAGATGTTTAGAGCATGCCATTTAATAGGTTCTCAGCAAAATTCTAACTTCTTTGAGATGGATTATTTACAAATTCTATCAAAGAGCTATTTCTAGAAAGGGGCAGGGAGGACATTTATACTGCACATTGGTATAAATGTTAGCCTTGCTGGTGAAAACAGCCCATCATACCACCTTTGCACCCAGCAAATTGGTGATATCTATCAAGAATCGCTCAAAGCTTTATGTCATTGTGCCATCAAACATTTTGCATTAAGCAATATTAGTATTTACCTGTTCATATGTAGAACTCAAAGGTTAGATGAGGGGCAGGACACAGAAAGTCAACTCGTGGTTCTTGTGAAAATCAGGTCCTAGGTTGGGGAAGATGCACCCATTCCATATCGATAAAGGTCACATGCAAAGCATTTAGAAGCAACAAAAAGCTTTGTTCAGAATCTCAGCTCTAGCACTGATGAACTTAATAATTCTTGAGAAGAATTCAGTGTCTGAGGAAAACTGATACTCTTCAATAAACTAATACTTCCTGGGATAGCTTGAACTTTAGCTAGTCCTTCAATATTAGAAAGGGGGTTTCTAGATCTCTTATATCATTGAAGCTTCAGTTTTATTTAGAATTACATGTTGATATGCAGGTTTCAAATCTATGTCATACTCATAATTAATGACTCACTCAATTACAAATTACCAGAAGTCTTTGGAAATTGAACCCCTTCTAGTCTTTGAGCCTGGTCTGGGAATATAGCAGGATCTCTAGTCTTTACTAAACTCCCAGGCCTGACTTCAGTTTTGATAGCAAACACAATTCAAAGCAATACTCTTCCCCAGTATTGGCACTCGAGATTCAGAGAATCAGCTTTCCTATTTCTACATTCTGTGCAAGTGCTTTAACACTAGCCTATATCTCCAGCACCGTTTGCCAAGATTTAAACGTATGGATTTCTCCACCACTACATATTAAATATGAGAATAAGTGCAACACATTTATGACATATGAGTGGATTGAGGTTACATAGTCTCTACATGAAGTTATTAAATAAGATTGAGTTCATGTGTCCAGGTTTAAGGAGGTAGCCACGAGGGTGCTGTAGCTTCTCATTGCTGGCAGAAAGAACCTGACCCAAAGGGAAGGAAAGGGTTTATTTTGGCTGACAGACTTGAGGGGAGCTCCATGATTGCAGGGAAAACAGGGGCTCAAGCAGAGACTGGACATCACCTCCTGGCCAACATCAAGTGGACAATAGCAATGGGTGAGTGTGCCAAATACTGGAAGGGGAGCTGACGATGACACCCATAAGCCCACCCCCAACAACACACCCCCAACAGCGTTCCAATTCCAAAATTGCCATCAGCTGGGGATCCAGCATCCAGAACACAAGTTTTTTTGGGGGGAGGCACCTGAATCAAGGCACCACAGAGGGTAAGTGTCTGCTAGGGACTAGAGGCATTGCAGCCCATCTTGGAAAAGGTTAAAGACAAGTTAATCTTACCTATGAACTGGCCAGAATTGCAGAGCTCTGCTTTGTTTGTAGCCAGCACCACACATTCTCACAGTGGGTGTCCTAATTCCAGCCCAAGCAGTAGTGGGGACTCAAGATACTTCAACCATTATGCTGGGGTAGGGATGGTGCAGGTGGGCTAATCTACCATCACCACAAATGAGTGATGGACATGCTGTAAAGTGCTAAACCATGGTTAAAAGCAATTTCCTGGAGAGAGGCACTCCCATTAGCAGAGTTTACAAAAGCTTATTGAGGTCACTTGTGTGTTGGTTCCTGAAGGAAAGACGGGATTTCAGTAGATGCTGTCAGGGCAGTAGGATGCTGTAAATAGTAGCAACAGTTCAGACAAAGACCTGGCCACTGGAAACTGATGAGCAGACTCAGGGAGAATGCAGGGTAGATCAGATGAGTTAAATAAAGTTGCAGTCGTTTGTGTTTATTTATTCCTGGCACAGCAGTGCAATTCTAACATGCATAATGAAATCTTAACTCATAAATCTCTTCCTCCTTATCATCCACCCCATTTTGTTTGTCCTTTCTCTCCCCTCAAGTTTCCGCTTTCCTGGCATAAAGACTGATTGTAATTCTCCTCTAACAGGAGGCAACTGGGAGCTGACAAGGAGGGACTAAAGGATTGTGTAATCAAAGGCAATAAAAAGATTCATTTGAATGGGTGTCTAGCTCAGAATTCCCCAAGTGCGCTCTTCTGCAAATGCAAAATAATGTGCGGCTCCTCCAAAATGCCTTGCAATGTCCATTATCCTATCTGTCTCTCTTTATCACTTAAGTTCGCTCAATGTGTAACCACGATTTTAAATCCATTTTTCTTCCCCAGAACATTTTTTTCTTTAACTGGGACAAAGGAATCTAAGCTTATAGCTTCTTACGAACAGCATGAAAACCTTTTAAATTACATGGCACCGAGATGGATTCTCACCCCTTCCTCTAGACACGATACTTATGCTTTCCCTGGGGTTCACTTAATGCTTCCTTACTGATGATAAAAGTGGAGCTTCGCACGGAAGAGGGCCAGACACACTGCATCACTGCGCACACCACTCTGGTTCAGATTGCAGTCTAACCCGTGAAGCTGAACCTCAAATCTAAGCCGATGCGCCTTGTGGCAATGTACAGCATGCTCAATGTGGGCTTGCTAATGCTTCTCCTCTTGAATGTGAAATCCATTTGCTCCTGCCTCCAGAACACAGCGTTCTAAGTAGCTGGTGGCTTTCAATTGTGTGTGTAAAGCTGCAGAGGGCTCAGGAGAGGCTTTGAGAGGGGGAAAGGATGGGAAGGTTGCAATGTCCTATCTGTGAGAAAGTCCTTCTCTAGAAAGCCTGATGCTTGTGGGCAGAAGCTACCACTCTTTCTCTGGCTCCTTTCAGCCAACTTTCCCAGCAGCCAGCTTGCACTTCCAGTGCTGGCTGTATAGAACATGTTAGGGATGAGAAATTTGATGAGAAATGTTGGCAAATGAACATAGAGGGAGTTGGACCGAATTTCTGGGAACCAAAACAATAAAACAGAGAAAAATAATATAGTCTTTGTCACAAACTATTATGATTCCCTGACCTGACCACTTCAATAGTGGTTTTATATCCCATAGTATAGTGGGTTGTAATTTGAAAATTGCATTCACCCACTCAGTTTTTTTTTTTTTTTTTTTAGTGTGCGTGTGTGTTAGTGTAGTGTGTGGTCTGTGTGTGCACAAGAGAGTGTCCCGTGTACACTTGTGTGGAGGCCAGAGCAGAACACTGGGTTTGCTCTATTGTTCTTCTGCTTGTTTTCATTGAGATAGAGTTTTTCATTGGGCCTGGAGCTGCTGCTCTTTAGACTAGTTGACTGGTGAGCCCAGCAATTCTGTCTCACTCCCCAAAAGGTGAGGTTTAGGCATGCCCAGTTTTTTATATGGACACTGTGGATGAAGCTTAGACCCTATCAGACCTCTTACACTCAGTGACAAACCTTCTTCACTGAGCCGTATAATCTGGTCCCATCTACTCTATCTTGCTTGTACCTCGTGAACATCACCATCAGCTGGGACCCAATGCTCCAACACATGAGCCTATGAGGTACATTTCACGTTCAACAAACAACAGACTGTAAAGGGCTTTGTAACACGATCATACGGGCATCTTTTGTTCTATGATTGCTAATGTCCAGACAGAGAAAGCTAGGACATGCTTGGAAATCCTTTGTGTTGTAGCAAGGTTATTGTCTATCACTGGCTACACAAAATGCTTTTGCCACAACCCTGATGCTAGAACCCCAGACACCTACCTGGACAGAACAACCTGCCTGCCACCCATTGCTCTGTAGAAACTCTTTAGGGCAAGAAGCACATTGCCTCAGATTCCAAAGATGTTAATAAATACCATCAACCCTTACGTTGCAGGGAAACTCCACAGGATGACTTATCTGACTGCCTGAGTGTTTTAGAAAAAAAAATGTTGGCTACATGTAGGATCGACATTCCTGCTGCTATTTTACTAGGTGCTGGAATCTGTTTCCAGCTGAGTGGGCATACAGACAGTTTCTCTGATTACTTATGCATCATATAGCTCCGTGCTGAACTCTTACCATTTGTTTAATTCAGGATACAGTGCAACTATATTCTTTCCACCTAGTTATTTGTTCAGCCTTGCTGGCAGGTCCATAAGGCTAATGCCTGCCTATCAGAATCTTTTGTCACACTTCACTGGGGGTCATCCTTAGTGCTGTCTCTCTCTGGAGCTAGCTCCAGTACCAAGTTGCTGTGTGGGTTTATAAAGAGAGATGTTTCCTTTGTGACCTAACTGCCTCAGAATTTGAATGATGTAGCATCCAGCTGTGCTTTAAGCATGCAAAGTTATTAAGTTTATTCACTGTAACGTTCAGAAGACAGTGGAGAAGAGCATCGTGCAGAAGCCAAGTCTCGCTCCTTTAGACATCCTGTCTCCATGAGCTCTTTCGGATAAAGGAGCTGGTTAAGTTAATGGCCCGGGGAGCAGCTGGGGAGATGGCTGTCAGTAAAGTGTTCACTATGCAAGCATGAGGACCTGAGTTTGGTCCCTAGTCCACACCCACACAACAGCCCCATACAACTGCTTGGTTCTGAAATTCCTGTTCTAGGGAAGCAGAGAGTGAGATTCTGAGGGTTTACTTGCTAGTGTGTCTAGCTGAATCTAGGAACTTCAGGTTCAGTAAGAGACCTTGTTTCAGAAAAACAAGGTGGAGGGCAGTAGGAAGATACCCGACATTGACTTCTGGCCTCCATATGCATGAACAGATATGTGTACCCATCACATACAAACACACCATGCACTCCTTCTCCCTTCCCCACCCTCACACACACAGGACAATGGACTGGGGGTTTTTGGAGACAAAGTTTTTGAATTTGCATTGCTATTCTAGGGCTATGCCTCCCTGAATGTGCCTGATCTCTTCTCAGTTCGCATTGCTAAAGAGCCTTGCAGAGCTCTGCCTGTGTGGGTCAGGGGAGAGAGGCTGCTCAGATGGCACAGGAGGCAGAGTGGACAGCAGGCATCATCTACCCCATTTCCTTAGATATCTGGGATGTTCTTGGCTCATCATTCTGGAAACAGTATTGAGTTTTATCTGGAGGATCCTTTCTTGGTTCATTTGCCAGACTTGGTCAAACCCGATAATTTGGCAAAACCTCAAACATACTATTTCCTTTTACTCCAACTTCCTTTTGGAGGTGGGCATCACATCTAAGTCACATCAAACAGATGGAGTACTATTCTCTTGTGTAAAATAACAGAAATTGGCATTTTTGTAACCCATTCTAATATCTCCCTTGCTCATGAAATACATGTTTATTTACATACTCTAAAAATGTCTTTTTCTAATTATCTCTTCTTGAAGTACTTTCCACTCGTTTTCCTACAACCGCCTCAAGCTAAGCAGGTTTTTATTTTCTCTTCTTATTATTGTATTTTTAAATCTGTGTATAGATTAAAAACAACTACAAGGGCTGGAGGAATGGTTCCATGTTTAAAAGCACTTGCTTGCAAAGCCTAGCAGCCTGGGCTTGGTTCCCCAGTACCCACATAAAGCCAGAAGCACAAAGTGGATTTCATTTGTAGGGGCAGGAGGTCCAGGCGTGCCCATATTCTCTCTCACTCTCTCGAACAAACAAAAATATTTTAAAATATAAAAACAATTATAATTATCATTTGTAAATTATCATTTATTACATGCTTTGAATGTTTTAAAAGTTAGTGACTGTTTTAAAAATTATTTATTTATTTGCACATGATGTTTGTTTATGTGTGTATTTCAGCTCACCCGGTTGCAGGTGTGGTGGTGCGCACCTTTAATCCCACCACTTGGAAGGCAGAGCTAGGAGGATTGATGTGAGTTCAAGGACAGCCTGAGACTACATAGTGAATTCCAGGTCAGCCTGGGCTAGAGCAAGATCCTACCTTGAAAAACCAATAAAGAAAGAAAGAAAGAAATGAACTAAAACACCAGAACACTAGACCACATTGATGTCATGTTGGTAAATATAGTTTTGTGAATCTTTTGCCATAGGTTTATATGTGTGTATTGAGTCACATTGTGAAATGCATTTGTGACTGTGCCATGATCAATCTAGAGAAATGGTGCTGTATATGATATAGAAAGCGTTAAGATAACCAACATCCTTGCTGTCAAAGTACTTAGGTTTCTGTGGGAAGGGAAATATTTATGTATTAATTCATGTTGACCAAATACACAGCTGTAGGCTATTCCAGGTGAACACATACTTAAGTAGAAAATATTACATTCATAGTCCTTTTTTTTATACCGATCCTCTACCTTGATGATTTTTCTACAAATGTGTGACACTGTTAATTTTCTGAGGACAAGGACATGCCTTCCATTGGGATTTTTCAGTTCCTGAGCAGGGAGAGTGTGTCACACTTATTGGATGAATCAAAGAAGGAATGAGATCAGCTAGCCTTTCATGTAAAGTAACATTATTGTAAAATAGCACATCTTCACTATGGCAAGACTTACAAGAAACTTACAGCAGTCTCATTTTATGCATGTTTCCTCCTCTTAAAAAATCAATCATTCTACAATATGTGAAAGAAACTGAATAAGCCCCAGAAATTTCCTGAGGAAGCATGTAAGATGAGAATTATCATGGTGGATTCTTCTCTGTCCTGGCTTGGCTGGAGGCCTGGTGCAATGATGGAATAGAAAATTTATTTACAGATGAATTGGACAAGGTTTGCCTGAAAGGAAATGAGCCAGACACATATTCTTTCACATCTTATCCTTAAAGCTTTGTTTCAGTGATTTCATGTGTATTAAATTCAAAGACTTAACAGTTCATGAGTCAGAAGGCCTTGAAAAAATTCCTACTTTATCTTCTTCTTCTTTTTTTTTTTTCCTTTGAGACAAATTCTCACTATCTCTTCTAGGCTGGTTTGCAATCAATTCACTATGTAGTCTAGGCTGGTCTCATTCTACTATCCTCCTGCCTCAGCCTCCTGAGTACTGAGATTCTTCTTTTGTCTTTAACAGAGCGCTATAAAAGTGTTTTACAAAATTCTTCTGATTTTCCTAGAAATTGCCTTAGCTTTCTTTCTTATTTTTTCCCCATTATTTAACCAAAGGGACCTAAACAATGAATTAAACCCTTAGTATTTTAGGAGCTAAAAGGATTGTTTTGTTAAAATAAGCAGGAAAAGGAAGTGAGATGATTTCAGGAGTCATGATAATTAGATATTACAAAGAAATAACACTTAGAAACTGGATTTGATATTTTTATTTATTGCTACCTTTATTGACTTTTTCCAAAATGCAGCATATTTTCTGAATGGATATCCACTAGTTACCTGGTCGCCAGCAAACACTGCTGGACACTCACTGTGCTGGCAATGGGACACGTCGCAATGGTGGCAATACTGAGTACCACGTGGGCACACAGGATGAAGGGTGCCAGGGTCTGTGTCTCAGAGAAAGTGGGCATGAGCTGAAGACCAGGAAGAAGAGAGAGTTCATTGGTAGAAGAGAAGGATATTGTAAGTCCCAAGGAAGAGACAGGGAGAACGTGTTGCTTTCTGAGAATTTCTATTTCTTATTCATTTGCACACACAGTAACATTTTCCTTATGACATCTGCATTCATTTCTTAGTTTGGGCGGCTCCCCATCCCACTTTGCTCCTCTCCCCATCTTTCTGCACCTCTGCACTTGCAGCCTTGCACACCCACGATTCCCTCTTGCGTTTGGATGTCACATGTCCTCCGTCACTCTCCCCACCCTCTTTTCTTAAAGTCTCTTTTTTCCCTTTCATGGGCCTCCTTCTAGTTTCATCATTATCCATACTTATTCCTACATAAATGCACATATATAAAATTCAAAACTAAATTCCTAATGTGGTATTTGTTTTTCTGAACTTTGGTTAGCTCATGTGACATAACGTTTTCCACTTCCAACCATTTTCCTGCAATATTTAAAATTAATTTAAAAAATCTTGATTATGAATAAGTAGACACATTGTATGAGTAAATCTTGTGATGGTGGCCCCATTTCCCTGCTCTCTGTCCCCTACCCACTGGGGCCACTCCTAGGTGCACATACTAGATCTATCCATAGGATAGGGGTTATGAACTGCACCAGAGGTAGCCAGTTTTTTTCCCTTCTTCCCCCTTTGTGCATTGTTGCTGAGAGGCGCGATGTCTCTGGATATTCTCCCCCAACATGGCTCTTACAGTCTTTCCACTCCCTCTTCTCTCAGTTCCCTGAGTCATAGTGGGTGAGTTTTTAGTCTGCTTCGTTGTTGAGATCTTAAGTGTCTCTGGACTTCTACTTTGGGTTGTGTTGGGTATGGTTGGTGTCTATCTCCATTGACCTTTCATGGTTTATTAGACTTGCTGTGGTAATTGGTCTCCTGTTTGTCTTGTCACTTTCTCACAGGTTTCATTTGGGCACTGTGTGAAGGCCAGGGGTGGTTTGTCCCCTGTCAGGATGTCAGTGGTCATCCCATGTCTTGTTGGTGGAATTGGCTTGTTCCCAGATCTCTCACTGTCTTCTGAAAAATACAAACAGAATCTCCATCAGAGAGTGAGATCAATATAGGTTAAATGAGACACACATTGCTATTTCAGCTAGCTCCTAATGGGTGTAGCCTCTCTGTAGCTCTCTGGTAGTGAGTATTTCCCATACGAGCTCAGGGTTCTTGGTCCCCATAGGACTTTGCCATGGATCCCAGTTCCAGTTAAGGGTTCCTTGTCACTAAGTTGATCTCTTGAGGCTATTTATTTCTTTGCATATGAATATGTGTATGTAATGTGTGTGCATGTTCACGTGCATGTGGGTACGTGTGTGAGGATATATGTGCAGGTTATAGGTGGGCCACCTGGAATTTATGTCGGTGCTGTGTAAATTGTTTATATCTTTTTGTTTTCACTTTGGTGAATCATATGTGGTTAGACATTTATCCATTGCTTCTATGTTTTCCAGCTTTCTGTAATATAAACTTTCAAAGTTGTCCCTATTGATCTTTTGGATTTTGTTGAATCTGTTGTCACAACTCCTTTTTCATTTCTGATTTGTTCATTTGTGTCTTCTCTATCTTTCTTAATTTCTGAGTAGTTCTTTATACCCAGACTTCAATAACACGAGTGAGAACAGGGAACAGTGTGGCTGGGAGAAAAACATAGGCATAAAAGATGCTCTTAACCATGGTTAGGAGATTATTCTAAATCTCAAGGGGAGTGGAGCCTTGAAGGGTTTTCATTAGAGGAGTGAGCTTACTGCTCAGTCTATAGTCACTATACTTCTACCCTCACTGAAATCCCCCTTTTCTCTGAGGGAGAAAAGAGATGAGAGAGAGAATGCCAACGCCAAAGCAGAGACCAGAACTTCACACTCCTTAGACCAGGGTCCCTGGCTGTTGACAAACACAGGTACATAGGTACAATCACAGGTACTTGTCCTTTACCCAGAATGAAACTCACCAGGGGAGTTTTTTTTCTTTTAAACTCTGTGTGATGTGAAGAGGCAACAAACTACAAGAATTCCAAAAGCCTCATGTGACAAAATGGCAAACAGTCCTGTGTCTTTGGCTAAGAAAATGATGCCGAATTAACAGATATCTCCTCCCTTCACTGAACCTAGACTTTAAAAAGAGAGTGTACTCAGTACATCTCCCTGTACTTTGTTCATGCTTATTGTCTCTACTTCTTTCTGTCTGAGAATTCTGTGCTCATATGACCTAATGGGAAACATCAAATTAGACTCAGCTGCAAATATTTTAAACTGTCTGTCTGTCTGTCTGTCTGTCTGTCTGTCTGTCTGTCTGTCTGTCATGATTGAGGTACCTCCTTCTGGTTTCTTCTGTCTCATCTGCCCCTCTGGAATGCTTGGCCCTCAGTGATCCTCACAGAGCTTACATTACTGCCTTCTCCCTGCAAAAGTTTCAGGACCTTTCAGAAAATAATTGTGAGGCCTGTGTTAAGGTTGCTTAAAAGGATGAGCAGGCAGTGTTTTTGCTAGGTCGTAAATCGCTTCTTCCACTTCTATCATTCTGCACACGTGCTTGTGTGTCTGCTTGAAATCTGAGGCACATACACACCACTATGTGTAGGTCAATTCACAAAACAAGGAGACATTTCTAATACTTGTTAAAGCAAAAAAATACAATACACGATCATTCTGTGGAGCAGAGGTCCAGGGACATCATTCTGGAAGATACCATCACGCACAAACATGCTATGTGACTAAATCATACATTTTGTATCATCTGATCTATAGGTGCCTGAACATCTCCTTTCTATGTATCTTCCTATATCTATTTGCCCAAATATCAAAGCTCATTTTCTTTTGAATTGGTGACCTATGGAAGGTAAACACATCCCTTAGGAACTCTGTCATAACTACATTCTAGCTGAGTTCTGGCCTGGGCTTGCTTTGTGCTGTTCACCTTCCAGCTTCCTCAGATCTTCACGATCTTTCTGTCAGTTCTCTGTTAAGGGTTCAGCGGTACCCGAGTTTCTCGTGTTAATGTAAAAGCTGCTTTGAGAATTCTCCGGCTCTCTCTGGCATACTGTTAATGTTCTTCCTACTCTAGTCCTATATAGTCACTTGGCTATCTCCTCCTGGTCATCATTCAGGCCTCCTGTCCTAAGTGACATCTTCTATGGCCATCCTATCTATCTGCCACGGTGTCTCAATTTCCTGTTTCCTGGTTGGGAGAGACCAAGCTGCTCCTAGAAAGAGACCCCACAGTGATGCTGCTTTCTCTGATGGTACCATTGATATAGGTAGTCCCAATTATGGACAGATTCTCCTCTACGTGATCACTCATGGAGCCTGCTGTCACAGCAGACTATTATTGTCATGTGAGTAAATCCATGCTGATTTGTTGATACATCTAGTTTCGAACCAATGGGAAGCGGAAAGAACATAGAACAGGCATGTCCACTATGCTAAGATCCAGAACCCAAAGTGACATACACCTCCTTTCCTTCCTTATCTCGTTAGTGAGCACATAGCCACTATCAGTACTTGCTTTAGTAGAAGCTGGGGGACGTAATGAGCTAGGAGCCAGGGGCCAACACCACTCTGCACTATAGAAAGAAAGGAAGCATTCTGTCAGACCACTCGTTGTGCAGTTGTCAGTCACCCTATCACATGACCCACTCTTTGCTTTATTAGAAATAATTTTAATTAATGAGATCTTTATGTGCTTAGTGTGTGAGATCTATGACCATAGAATGAGGTTCAATGTTGTTTACTTCTGCACCTTGGAGTTTGCCATAGATAAGAGATTCACAGGGGTTCAAGGTCATGAGACCAGGGGAAATAATTGCTTATCTTGAAAACTATGAGATTCTCATAAGTACACTCTCCTCTTACACCAGATTAGATGCCTACAAGTTAGGGAAGTCAAGGCGCCAGATTTAAGATTGCATACTAAAGCTGTACTTAATTGAGTTCTTGCTCCCTTAGACATGACAGATCCCTGTCTTCAATTCAGTATGTTTGATTATTTATCAGTTTCATAGCAAACATGGGGAGAGTTAGATGAATTCCATCTGTCTGTGATGCCTAAGTCAGAGGAGAAACAAGTTGCCCAATATACTATAAAATACACCTGTGGTGCCTGAGAGCGAAGGCAGGATGATGCTTCCTGGCCACTTGTCCTTTTTTGAATTCAGACCATGCTGCTCCTACCTGAAGTTGGCCTCAGGGCCTGCCTGTCAGGAAGATGTCCTGAAGGAATGAGAGCCCTTCTCTTAGGAAAGGAAGAAAGTCTTCATCTGAGAGAGCTCTCCTTGCCCTCCTTACCTTTGCCTTTTTAGTGTTACCAGGATCAAACTGGGATCTTCTTGATTCATTTTTAGTTTCATGTGTGTCTCTGGCTTATCCTAATTTCATTTAGTCTTAACTTCTTATCTTCTGTTCATTATCTACAGTGTTTATGTTCCTGGTGTCAAAATTAAATTGTGAAAGGAGAGATTAATCTAGACTATAACTTCATGGGAAAAGGTCTGTGCTCTCTGCTACTGTATACCTGTGACTTGGAAGTCATTGTTATGCTGCAGTTAGGCAAAAAGGACAAAAAAGAACACGATGAACAGAACAGATGTGTCATCTGAGAGAGAAGTGTGATGAAGAAATACTATGATGTGATAAAGTAAATGGGGAACACAGACGTGCTCTTGTCCAGAGAAATGGTTTTAAATGAATACCTGGATAAAAGTAGGATCTGTGGTCATGTTGCAGCCGAAACTGTGGCCTCCCAAGTTCATTGCTTTGACACAATGAGTCCTTGGAATTGAAGGAGAGTGGATGTGTGCAGAGGGAGGAAGCCCTCTGTGACCTTCTCCTGCCCTCTGTTCTCTACCCTGATTTATCCCTTGAAGTAGGTCATACAAACCCGAATTCCTCTTCACCAGGTAGACTTGGAGGAATTAGAATTCCTTCCCCTAAAGTAAGCTATAAAATGTAGAAATGCCATCCTCTGACTTCATTTTTCTATCCCAGAAGAAACTCATGTGACAGGTGTCCTGCCCTACACCTGGAGAAAGGAATGTGAGCCCAAGGAGAGCTAGAGCAGAGAGGCTTGCTGGGCTCCCTCAGTTTATCATTGAGCACACCTGGTTCACCCCATTCCTTTTCTGCATATCTGCTTCATTGAACTTCATTGTACTTCAGCATAAAATAGTTTTCTCTTAATGTTTTGTTCTTCATTTCTGAAAGCCTTCATGCCACAAAGAACATTAATTAAGTAGTTATTTTGGGTGTAAGTATGGATGGATTTTTATTTTGAGTGTATGTGGGGGGGGATATGTGCACACATATATGTACATGCATGTGAAGGCCAGAGGACAGACTTGGGTGTGGTTTCTCAATGTCATACACATTGTTTTTTTGAGACAGTCAGTTATTAGCCTAGAACTACAAATTAAGCTAGACTGTCTGGCCACTACGGAGCCCCAAAGGATTAGCCTGCCTCGACCTCCCCAGCACTGGGATTAGAAGTATGTGTAAGCACACTTGGCTTTTTTGTTTCATTTGGGTTTTGGGGATTAGACTCAGGCCCTCATGCTTTCACCACAAACACTTTACTGACTTATGTATTTCCCCAGCCCCAATTAAATAGATTTTTATGTTTTCTTTTCTTTTTTTTTTTTTAAATTTTTATTTTATTTATTCATTTTCAAACAGAGAGATACAGAGAGAGAGAGAGAGAGAGAGAGAGAGAGAGAGAGAGAAAGAGAGAGAGAGAGAGTACACCAGGGCCACCACCTTGTGGGTGTGGCTTATGTGGGACCTGGGGAATTGAACCCATGGCCTTAGGCACTGGAGGCAAGTGCCTTAACTGCTGAGCCATCTATCCAGCCCTTATGTTTTCTTTTCTTTTTTAAATTTTAATGTTTTTCTTTTAATTTCTATGAATCTGTCGTTCATTTCAGAAGTATCAGCCATGGTAATGGAAATACAGAAGAAGAGAATAATATATTCGTGTAATACTACCTAGAGTAGTGTGGTACAGTTACTTAAGGAATATACCTGGAGAGATCAGTTTGGGTTCAAAACTTGGTACTATCAGTTATAATCTGTATTAGTCTGTTGGGACACCTGTAACAAAATACCATATGCTGGGTGTTAGAAAATAGTTGTAGTCTTTTTAAGAGAAGATCAGGCCAGGCAGGAAAACAAATCTAGTTCTCTGTTGTCAGGGAAACCAAAATTCACCTGTGCTGTGGTCTTGGGACCCACCTAAGAGCAGGGCAGAAGCGGAAAAACCCTTCTTGCTCAGAGACCTCAAAGGACCAGAGGACTTCTTTATCTCCCATTCTCTTCTGCATTACCTCCATGACTTCTCTCATGCAGTCTGCCCAGCCACGCCCCTTCCACCCAGAAACTCATAAAAGAGATCACCTCACTTTGTTCTTTGGATTTCCATTGTCAGTCTCTCTCTGTCTTCTTTCTCTGGCTTTAGACCCCACCTTGGCATAGTGCTTACAACTCTCCTAGTAAGACTATATAACTCTAAACGACATTTCATTTTCCCTGGTTTCCCTCACAGCATTATCCCTCAGTGCTTTCAACAGCAGACATATAATATACCATAATATACTATAATAAATACAAGACAATAACATAATATAGTATAAATAATGTATCCAACATTTCCCCAAGCGTCATTTATACATTTCAGATTGTCAGCATCTAGTGGTCAGGTAAATAAGCAGTAGGTATGAAATGATGCGGTGTGCTCCTCGACCAGCGAGAAGGTACGACCACCACTCGAAGATCCTTCCCAGATCACACTTTAATGGAGAGCCTTTGATTGAAGGGGGGGGCAGGAAGCGAAGGGGCGAGCGCTAAGAAGCAGCTGCTTTTATAGGAAAAAAGGACACGGATAGTCCCATGATTGGCTGGCTCCTGCTTGCCACCCCCAGACGCCACGGGATTGGCTAGGATCAGGAGATCAAGCATGCGCAAAAGCTTATGACCTCCTTGCTAACAAAGTTGACCTTTTAGCTAACAAAGTAGTCTTCCATCCAAGCATTGCCTAATCCCAAGTGCTGGGATTAAAGGCGTGTGCCACCACGCCCAGCTCCCTGCAGTGGGATTAAAGGCGTGCCCTGCAAAATGAGAGTCAGTCAAAAGTAACACAGGGAATCCTGCTACCAGGGACTTTGGATATTAAATCTGTGACTAGCACGGGACTTCTGCAGGGACTCTCTGTCTTAGAAAATTTGAATCTAGGGGTCCGAGAGACTGAAGGAATGCCTGTTCCTTGAAGAATCAGATCTGGAAGAGAGAAAGTCCTGCATCATCTGTAGGAGACCTCTGCACTGGCCTTTGACTATAGACACAAGCTTCATCTTTCCATCAATAGGCAGGTGATGCTTTTCTTCTGGCAACTGACCTAATTTCAGAGATTCCTTGCCTCTATAAACTTCTCACTCCCTGCATGTTCCATTAAGTATGCCATTAATTTAATGTTATTTATAATCCCAGAGCTTTCCTCCTCTCACCAATTGGGATGGCCATATAATTTATCTCTCAAACCGGAAAACTATGTAAAATAAATTGAACTACAGGAATAAAGCAGACGGAGTTGAGGTCAACCAGTTCTAGGGTCACTTTAAGGATAACGTGACATTTTCCTTCCTTTTTTTCTTCTTCTTTCCCTCCCTCCTTTGTAAGAGAGGCCTCTTAGTACATCAAGAATAACCTCCCTTAGATCTTTCTGGAGTGCATCGAGTAAGTAGCAGATATCTCACCATGACCTTTCAGCATTTTCAAGTGATTTCTTGCTATATTTTACTTTTGCCAGAATTTCTGATTGCAAAGACTTTTTATCTCTCATATATTTTGATTTATGAACTCATTTAGAGGAACCTAAACCTCTGAGGGTTTCTACTAAGCCTCTGACTTAAAATGTGTACAAATCTTTAATGTAACTGTTTTCCCTGCCTTAGCACCAGGTGTCCCTGGACTGACAACCCGGCTAACTTTCAAGCCTGTCCTTAGGCTCTCTGTCTTCTTCCCCGATAATCTGACACTTAGCATTGGGCTCCAAATGACATGCTGTTTCTCCAAATTGATCTTTTGAGTAAGTGAAGAAATGAAGATACAATTTTCCCAAACCATCTTGTTCAGGTGCCTTAACTCAGTTTACCCTAAGCTGAGTCTCAAGATGTCTGTGATTTATTTTGAAAAAGGTGCTCATTGACATTTCCTGGTTTCATTTCTCTGTGCCTCAAAGCACAGCTGGGGATGGGCAGGCATGTGTTTAGAAGTCAGAAAAATACCAAATTTATGCAAACATACCCCTATATTCTCATTATTTTAAAAGGTCAGAAATTGTTCTAGTTTCTTGGCATTCTGGACCATAATATTCCTTTGGGATAAAAAGTCTTTCTAAGGCTTTGGCTTTTTAGCCTTATGGAATGTCTGTTTATATTAATAATTTTATATTCCATATTTTTTGAATTAAACTCAGCATGTTGTTTTTCTAAATGGAAAGGTCAGACTTTCCATCCGATTGTTTCCCTAGAATTATCAGCCAGAGATATCTCTACTCTCTACAGATACTGATTTCTGTAATGTGTCCTTCACTAAACAAAGCTCATAGCTAATGGCTTTTAAGGTAGTGTGTCTTTAAATGTCACAATTGCATTTTGACAGTTTAAAAAGACTTGGATGAGTCTCTGTCCTCTGAATATCTTGTTTCACAGACAGCAAGATTTCAACACTCACACAATAAGAATTATTCATGAAGCCTGCTCTCAAAATATACAAATGGTTAACTCTTCTTAAGGATTCGTGGGTAAAGAATACACCGAGGTTCTTTCTGCACATTTTCCAAAATCTGGATATTGAACAATGATTTTGTTTAGTAGGTTGAAACTATTTGCCAACTTAAGCTGAAGAGTATTTGAAAGTTCACCAACTCGTCACAAAACAACCAGGTTCATTAATTGTCACTTTATGGCTTTGGTTTCTCCTGGTATAGTCCAAGGAGCAGCCTCTTCCAGAGTATTGATGACCCTCCAGCTGTCTGTGGTCAAATAAGGTTTACACTCAATAAAATTTACTGGGCATTCTCTTATTGAAGTCTCAGAAACTTCAGCACACTTCTGTGTACTGTGTCTCTCCAAGAGTTCACAGGCTTTTCTATAATTTGACCATGAGTTACTGTCATTTTATGGAACAATTTTGGAAAACAAAATTAGATAAAATATGTTTTTGAACCGATAAAGGTCAAAATATTGAGGCAGACAGAATGGCTCTCAAAATTACTTTTTCCATGTATATGCCTGGGGGTTCACATATGTGTGCATGTGTATATTTGTATGTGGAGATAGAGGAAAACCTTAGGTGTTACCCTTAGGAATGGTGTTCACTTCCATTGAGATAGGCTATCTCATTGGCCTGGAGCTCCCCAGTTAGTTCAGACTGGCTGGCCAGTGAGCTCCAGTGATCCACCCATCTCTACTTCCATAACTCTGGTTACGGAATAACAGCTATTAGCAACCAAGCCAGGTGTTTTTACATGGTATAGCTGACCAAGCTCAGGCCCTCATGCTTGTAAGGCAGAGAGTTACTGACTGATCCATCTGCCAAGTCCCTCAAACTGATTTTTTAAAACTTATTTTTATTCCTCAAAATAATATGCTCACATAGTCTCTCCCTGATGCAGGGATGCACATAGCCCCTTTCCTTAAGGCTCTCTGGGCTTCGAATGTGTGAGCACTTTGTTGCTGACTTTATTTTTCAGTAGATTCTTTATGAAGAAAAGGCCAGTCTCTACATCCAGGAACATTGTTAGCAATCTCAGAACATCCATTCTCATTGGGATAGAATTTTGGAAAATGGAATGTACAATACACATTGTGTGTGTGTGTGTGAGAGAGAGAGAGAGAGAGAGAGAGAGAGAGAGAGAGAGAGAGAGAGAGAGAGAGAGAGAGAGAGAGAGAGGAAGACTTCCCTAAATAATCAACTCTAAAAATAAACAAGTGTCTGAGCGTGGAATGTCATGTAAAGTCTGTGTGAAATGAGTAAACGTGTGCATGGTGCTCCTTTCATTATTTTATCACATCCACATGAGCTCTAATGTTTCATAAAGATTTTTTTTTTCAGTTTTCCATTGACATTTCCTGGCTTTATTTCTCTGTGCTCTAGCCCAGCCTGACCTGGAATTCACTATGTAGTGTCAGCCTGGCCTCAAATTCACAGCAATCCTCCTACCACTGCCTCCAGAGTGCTGGGATTAAACACATGTGCCACCATGCCTGACTTCATAGAGAGTTTTTAACAGTGAAGAGCAATAAAAAGATTTATTCAATGTGACTATATCAGGAAGAATAACAAAGAAGTCCATTTATTCTGCCCCCTTCCATCTTTGGGATCCTCGCATGAGGTTTAGGTATAAATATACAGCACAGACATGTTGTTGCGGTCAGCTTTCTAGTTACTGCGCAGAAAGAACCCAAACAAAAGCGGCTTGTGGATGAATGGGTTTATTTGGCTTACAGACTCGAGGGGAGACTCCATCCTGGCAGGGAAAACGATGGCATGAGCAGAGGGCTGGACATCACCTCTGCCACAGCACTGCAAACAGCGGCAGGAAGGTGTGCCAAACTCTGGCAAGGGGAAGCTGGTTTATAACCCCATAAGCCCGCCCCTGACAACACAGCTCTAATGAGGTTCTAATTCCCGAATTGCCATCAGCTGAGGATCGATCTATCGGAACACATTCATTTGTTTGTGGGGGACACCTGGATCAAACCATGACACATGTGTAAGTAAGTGGTCCTGGTCAAGCTATGTCTCGGCCCGTTATTGTCTCAGACACTGTTCATCTTGCAAGGTGGTCTGAGAAGTCAGAGCTGCATGGACTCTCTTGCATAACTCTATATCCATAGAGAGCTCTAGTACCTATTTCATTATATCAGGATCATTTTCTTAATTGCATAGCCCTAGTCCTTCACATGACTCAACTTGTGTTAGTCATTAATTACAAAACCATTCAGAAAACATATATTGCCTTCCTGAAGGAGATCATTTCCTGGGAGGAGAAACTAAAAAAAAAAAAAAAAAAAAAAGTGAGTACAGGAATGTGAGGGAATAAAAAAATGCTGTTGTGAACATATCAAGAATGAGATACATATTTAAATAGAGGTGCTAAATAGGCAGTTGGATATATGAGTTTAGAATTGTACAAATTTTGTCTCTAGACTTAGACATGTGGGAGTCATCAGCATACAGATGATGTTTAAAGCAAGGGATGGATTAATCATCAGTACTTTGGGTTGCAAGGGTGGCAAGAGGCTTGGTGATGGGTTCTCCAGGCACACAGGAAGGTACAGCCAAAAGAGATAGAGGTAAATAGCCCAGGTCTTGGCAGCAAAAAGGAAGAGGACAGTGTATTCCACAAGCTATCTGGAGCCAATGGATCACCAAAATGGGAAAATTTTGGATGCTTAGGAATCGAACAAGGCAGATGATTAGATCTGACCATTGGACTGCGCAGTGTGGCAGTGTGGGAATCTCTGGGGACCATTAGAACAGAGATGCCTTTTGTATATTGCCATAAATGGATGATGTCATATAAACTGCTCGTCAGCAGAAACAACTGTCCTGGCTTCAGCCAAAGGTTGGCCCCTATTCCATCAATCGACCACCCACTGCACCCACAGAAGCATTTGGTAACTGTATTTTCATAGGCTACAGATACAATCTGATTATTTTTGTGGCTTGAATTCTTTCCTTTCCATCTTGTGATTTAAATGTGGCCCATGTACTCAGAGGATATCTAGCTATGTATGATGAAAAGCTGTGAAGAAAACATCCCACATGAAACCCCAATTCTGAATTTTTTCAAACTGTTTTCTCATTTTAATGAGGCCTTTTCTTTGGAACCAGAGCATTATTTCTTCATAGAATACATTCCAGTTAGCATTGTGGTAACAAAATAAACTTGATTTCATACACTTTTACATGACTGGAATGGCTTTAATTTACATAATTCTTTTTCTTTATTCTGGGAGTCGGTTTTAAAAATATAGGAGAATGGTAGGGTCATAGGACTGCCATCCCGTTTATCATTTCCCTTCGAGACAACTCACAATTAGGAATTAAAGTGAGGTAATTATACATCCTGATATTAAATATCTCCAGGAAAGGAGATTAAAAATGTAGTAGGAAATTCTAATAGCTTTTCCTTAAACGTTCACACTTTCCTAATAAATATTGTAATTCTGATTTCAATTGAACTGAGGTCACACCAAGCAGTCAAAAATAGCTCCTTAATACCACTTGTGGAGTCTGTATTTTTCCTCAGCTCATTACAGTATTTGTGTTAAAATGGAGAAAATGAGTTATATTGTCTTTCTACCCCTCTCTCTTTTATTCTTGCTTAACATAGTATAGCAGGACAGTAAGTGAAAGTTCTCAAGGTCAGGTCATAACCGTGCCTTTGTTTCTTCAATTGTCAAGAGGTTGAATTGTCTCCTTGCTGTATGACAGACTGGCTTCTCATCATAGACTGTTGGTGGCTTTGTTACTTGTGACTGTTATTGTGACAAGCCTAAATTCAACTAATTTCAACAGCTGCTCTTAGTAACAACCATCAAAAAAACATAACCACCTCACTCTGCTTCTGGCTTTTCTTCCAGCTCCTTAACATTTTATTCTGGTGGAAGCTTTGAGGGAAGCCCCAATAGTTAACAAAACAAAACAAAACAAGATGTGGCACTAGGCATTCATTTCTTTGGTGAGCTGTACGGTTCTGAAATAATTTGTGAAAACAGTTCCTGGCAGGGTCATCAAGCAGGACGCATATTGAGAATAGACAACACTTTGAACACCAGAGATGCCTCATTTGGGGTGCAAGCTTTTTAAAGAAGTATAGTCATTTGCAGCTTGATGTCCTGTAGATGGCAGTATTGTACTTGAAAAAAAAAATAAACAAATACATGTTTAAAGAAAGCCTAGCTTCCTGGTACAGCATTGCTTAATAACCAGAGAGCAGGAGCTGTAGCGCCATTTCAAGGTAAAGTGTTCAGAAAGTACATTTCAGATGGGGAGTACCTATGGACTGAGACACACCTCCATGTCTCAGCATTTACTTGCCCAGCTGCGCTGGATGTTTACCCATGCTCTTTCCTTTCAGTCTCATGTTCCTTTCTTCTTTTTCTTTCTTGGTATGGATGTGTGGTGTGTGGCATGTGTGGAGTGGTATGTGTATGTATAGCGAATGAATGTGTGTGTGTGTGTGTGTGTGTGTGTGTGTGTGTGTGTGTGTGTGTGTGTGCAGATGCATGCACTCTGAGCCTCAGGGGTCTTCCTTCATTGCGCATTCACATGGTGGCTTGAGATCATTTTCTTCACTGCACCCATAGCTGCCATATTCAACTGGCTGAGCAGCAAGCCTCAGTGATTTTCCTATCTCTGTTCTCCTCCTAGGACTGGGTGACAGGTGGAGGCATGGCCACATACAGCTTTTTTAACTTGGGCCCTCCAAGTCACCCTCAGGGTGAGCCTGAGCTCCAGCCCCTCAGGTTTCTTTTCCTGATTCTTTCTTTTGCTCTCCTATTTAGAACTATCTTCACATTACAGAGATGAAAAGAATTGGCATTGCTTCTCTATTATTTATACTTTTTCTTTCAATGTTCAGTGAACCACTGTGGAACCAGAAATACAAAGCAGAGTAAACACACCTTCTCTTGAGTGCCTTCTCTAGGGTGCTCAAGTGGTCCAGGCTCTCTCTGAGCCCATGTCATGCACTTAGATAGAATGGGGTCTCCTGTCTCCAGCAGCTCTTTATTATTCTGGGTAAGTGCCAGTGATTGCTACAGAAGACAGGAAGTTTCCATTGAAATGAAAACTCTCAACAAGACATTATGCTCCATTACTTTTTTCCTAAAATGAGATGAAAAATTTAAATATATATGAAGGTATACTACTACCTTTTTAGGAGGAAAATGTAATTAGGAGGAAAATGTAAATTGTGAAGACTATCACCTTTGGAAATCTAGTATTTCTGTCATGTAGACTTAATGTTATTTCTGTGTGTGTGTGTGTGTGTGTGTGTGTGTGTGTGTGAGAGAGAGAGAGAGAGAGAGAGAGAGAGAGAGAGAGAGAGAGATCAGTGGTTGATGCTAGGTGCCTACCTCAATTACTCTTCACCTTATTTTTCGACACAGAGTCTCTCCCTGGATCTGGAGTTCACAGATTCAGCAAGACTAGCTAGCGTTCAAGCCGCAGAGCTCCTCCTGTCTCTGCCAACCCAGTCCTGGGATTACAAGTGAAACTCATCATAGCCAGCTTTTTACAGTACTGGGTGTCCCAGCAGGTCGTTATACATGTGTGGCAGTCACTGTTCCTATGGAGCCATCTCCCCAGCAAGCATGGCCTCTTTTTCCCATGACCAGAGACAGCAGGTGTGTGAGGAAATGAATGATTTTCCCGTTCTGCTTCATTTTCTCCTTTGGCCATGAAGGCCTTTAGTGATGACTAGTGCTCAGAATCAGTTTTTTTTGGGGCAAATTTCATCTATAGAAAGATGCAATTTTGTGCTCCCTGGTAAGAACAAGAGGTTCAGAACAAAACTAGAGCAGGTATGTGCAAAGAATTTGAACATGTGATTTTAAAATCTTGATATGCTTTCATCAGATTGCAGGAAGATAACCATAGCTAGGGACAGAAGGGTCAAAATATATATTCAGGGCTCATTTCCCCCAAAAGCATTCGTTTGCTCACTGAATATTAGCTCTTGGAAACATTTGGTTATATACCATTACATTGTATACCCAAGCCCTAGATTTCCTTTCTATATAGTTACTGACCACATAAAAGAAGGAAGTTGCTGGGAACACAGGTGTGGGGATTGGACCACCCCAATGGGAGGGACGCGTGGTGGTGGGTCCAACTCAGCTTGAGACTTAGAAAAAGCAACTTCATTGTGATGAAACTCCATTGTCATCTTCAATGGCGAGACTGACTGCGCCTCTTTCAAGTAAGTTGTCTCCTAAGAAGTGTTCAATAATAAAATTTAAAAAAGGTTCTTCTGTAGATGAGTTTTTCTCTCCTCATTGTACATCCTTTTAGCAACATAAAAACTAAATAATAATTATTCAATAAAATTTTATTGAGATGAATTTTGAAATAAGTGAATGAATGAATTACTTCAGAAAATATTTTGGGTGACATATTAAAGGTTTATTTTTTTCCAGCTTTCTTTTTTGGACTGAATATCTGACAAGTAACTAGGTGTTAAAAGTCAATGATGCTATCATGTGAAAGAAGCAGCAAGAGAGAATGAAGTGAATGTATTTGAAACATGACTGCGATGTGTGGAGCGGAGGCAGAGGCTTTCCTGTTCAAGGATGTCAAGTGCAGACCACAGTATTTCTTCAGATGATGAGGAAGAACCCATCCAAGCTTTGCACTCTAGTGAGGAAAGTAAGCGGGACTTCCAGCCATTCCCAGAGAAACTCTAATCACAGACTTGTTGGTTGGAGTTCTGCTTTATATTGCACATTTACAGAGCTTTATAAAACACTGAGAAACGACACTGACATATTACAAAATTGGATGTTTGGGCCTCAGAAAATTTCAGGTGATATAAATCTTAGAGATACATTATTTTAAAACTACAATATGAATGTTTTAGTTAATGAACATGAATAAATCTAATACTATGAAACTATGAAACTTGTGGCCAGGCTGAAAAATATCTGTGATTAAAAATTAGGCACACATATGTCTGGGTCCGTGGGTTACTTAGGGGGTTGCAGCGCGCATCAACTCCCCGTTCACCCACGGGAGCTGGGTGAGCAGAGGCTTGGAATAGCCGTGAGCTGAACGAGAGATGAGACCCTCGGGAGAACGCGGCAGTGGGCAGATCTATCTCAAAACTTTACTTTCACATCCAGCCTTATATCCAATCTAGGGATGCGTTGTATTGCCTTATCTCTTACACAAAGGGGGCTCAGTAAACAGGAACACAGCTACGAAAACTCAGGCAGCAGGAGTAAAACCTATTAGCACTTGTAAACAGGATTTAGGGCCTTCAGCCATCCCCTGCCTCCTGGGGGCACAGGTGTGTTAGGAACAAAGGCATGAGCTACCATGCTCTCATCCGAATGCATATTAAAGCTTAACTCTCAGATATGCAGCCAGGCTGGGTCTGTGAGAGAATGGTGATGTTAGCAGAGGAAATAAAACCTTATTGTTTGTTATTTGCAGTTAGAATAAGTTAGGCTTTGATCTGCTTATCTTATCTTGTGGCCTGCCTAGGGGCTTTGGAGTTTTCAGGATTGCTAAGATTTACAGGGGCCCCCGGAATTTGCCTCAACTTCC
>PVHP010003876.1:0-41229 GCA_004024765.1 Zapus hudsonius | reverse complement strand
TATGAACATCTCTTCATGGGTCTTAAGCGTTTTGTGCATGTCTTCCAATATAATACATTTAGATGTCTCTGTTTCCAGGCAAATTAAGAAGGTGGGTCAATCAGGTATTAGAATACAATATTCTCTCATACACTTGTCTCATATTCAGAATACATTGATCTCTATCAATAAAGACTATCGAACGAATCACACATCAAGAGATCTATCAGATATCTGCTAGAATGTTAAACAACTTATATGGTTGGTCTTCTGATACTAATGTTAGCTGGCAATTTAAATATTATCATTGTCATCAGTAACCTTATTTTAAAGAGGAATTAACTGCTAGATGTGTTACAAAACTGGTCCCCTGATTCCAAGCAGGAAGTTGTGTGTATGGACCCTAGACACAGGCAGGCTGGCTACCATCAAGGTCTCTGGACATGCTGGACACATCTAAACAGCCTTTATTTTATAAAACTTCTGTCAAAATTCTACCTGAGAGGATTTTTTAACATGAATTCATTTGGGGTAAGTTTGTTTCTCTGGTTATAGTTTTGATGCCTTTGCTTGTATATATTTCCTGGCTTGTTACATGATGTAGTTCTGCATAAATTTCATTATGACATACTTTATTCAGGACATGTCTTCTGAAAGATCTATTTTGTTTTAATATAATGAGCAAAACAGTATTGCTATTGCATGCTTGTGGCTCAAGATTATTTCTTATACAAATAGTTTTAAAACAATTGTTATTTTGAAAGCTTTCATTGTCTTATTCAATATAAGCTTGAAGATGAAGATGTTATCCTTCTAGGTTTTATTCCTCTAGTCCAATTTTATTATTGAATTTTTCAAATATTCTAAGCTTCAATTTTCATTGTTAGTCTGATATAATTGGAAACTTTTCTGTTACATTAAATAATAAACTGCTGTTGAGGTCTTCAGTTATTCCTTTGTTCAAAGCCCTTGTGAAAATCCCTTGTGACAAATTTCTGTAAGAGCTGAGAACTCTCCAGTGAGTTGATAGTCCTCTGGAAGAGGAGAGATATGTAATTTGTAGTGTTGTTCTTTGACCTGGATTGCTAAGAACTTGGTGCTAAAGTTTGAAGTTATTTATTAAATTTCCCTCAGTGAAGACTAGGTAAATAATTTTTCTTTTTAGCTTTCTTGCTATAGTTCTTTTAAAAATATCTTATCATGAGTTAATACTTTTGGATTTATTTATAAGCTTCAATTCCAATGCTCCTCAAATTCTTTCTGGGAATTAAAAGGGCACAAAACAGGTGAACAATGTGATGGTTAGGTTTTGTTGTCAACTTGATCTTTTTAATTATCTTGGGTGGGTCTCTGAGGATGTTTATAGGAAGACAGCCTCTCAGTAGGGGGCAGGATGTAAAAAAGTTCAAAGAAGCTAAAAGTAAACATCCTTTCCTGTGTGGGCAGTGCAGGATGGAAATTCCAGAGACATAGGAAGCCATTAAGTCTGGACTCTAAGACTATATAAAGGGGAAGAAGGCTTTTCTGCCTGTTGGCTGTTTTGTGTGTGTGGTGTAGGTGATGGGTTTTTCTCTCTGCTCAGACCTGTGAAGGAGGGACAGCCTCTTTCACTGTTATGGAACTTCCTCTCAATCTGTAGTTTCAATAAATACTTTCCTACCCCAAATTGTGCCTGGTTTGAAGATGCATCCCAGCACGTGTGGCTGACTATGACAGATTTGGTACCAGGAGTGGGATGATTCGCTGAGGTGAATTTGATCATGTGGATTTTGATCTTCTGGAACTTGTGTGCTGGAGGAATGGACATGGACTTGGTACTTGCAACTGAAGATGCCTTCCAGAGCAGTAAGCCAAGTTTTATAGACTATTCTGGTGAGAATTTGGAAATGATCAGTGCAGAGAGAATAGCATTTGGAGCCTTGACTTGTGAACTTTCTATAGGGAAGGAGAGACTGCAGAAAACCTTAATAGAAGTGTGTGCCTGGGTCAAGGGGTGGAGGCATCCTACTGCCCATGCTCAGAGAGTTTGACCAAGGTTAAATTTAAGTAATGGACTGTGTGCTTGGCTATGGATATGGGACTGAGAATTTAAGATTTGAAGTTAGAAAAACCTCAAAGCAAGTTTAACTTACTGGCAGAGACTGGCTTTTGATTATGGCCCAACTGCTTTACATTTAAACAATGGAGAGATACCTGAGGTGTTTCCACCCAGGAAGGACAGAGAGACAGACTGTACAAACTCTTTGGAAAGAAAATTGCTGAAACAAAGGAATCTGCTCTTCAAAGTCACATCTATTTTGTCCCTGAATTAACAACATGGCTGTGTCCTGCATACCTGGTATTGCTTTTGGAAGCATGAGGAAAGCATGCATGGAGTGGGTCGTGAAGTGCACACGGTTACAGGAGCCACTGCTGAGATGTGGTATATGGAACAGGGCGTGAAGTCCCTGATTGACAAGTGAAGACATTGGAAGGTGGACTGTAGTTTGCAATGGAGACCTGAAGATGTTTTTGACATACCAGGACTTTGTAAGGGTTACCATGGAGCACTGTTGGCTTGGGATGGAAGTTTCCTCAGGTACTCAGCTAAGCAGGAGGGACAGAATTGGAAAATCCGAGACTGTCCGTCACTGGTTGTGGTATGGGACTTGAACTGCAGATGTGGATGTTTGCTGATGGTTGTTGAGTTTGCCTTGGCCCTGTCTTTCCTTGTTATGCCTCATAGCAGTTGGAAATATTTGCTCTGTGCCATTATATGTTAAAAGCATGTAACTTGTTTTGGTTTACAAAACTCGCAGTTCAGGGACCTTGCCTTATATTGGGGGGAGAGTACATGTCTGCGGTTGTATGTGGGAGAGTTATGTAATTTTAGGTGAAATTATGATCTTGTTACTGTCTTCATTTAAGTATTATGCACAATGTAAGGAGATATGGTTTGATGTCAAGTTGACAAGGGGTAGACTTGTGATGGTTAGGTTTTGTTGTCAACTTGATCTTTTTAATTATCTTGGGTGGGTCTCTGAGGATGTCTACAGGAAGGTAGCCTCTCAGTAGGGGGGCAGGATGTAAAGAAGCTCAAAGAAGCTAAAAGTAAACATCCTTTCCTGTGTGGGCAGTGCAGAAAGGACATTCCAGAGACTCAGGAAGCTATTAAGTCTAGGGAAGGTTTATAAGACCCAACCGTAAAGCTATAAAGGGGAAGAGATTCTCTCCTTGGCCCTCCTGCCTGTTTGCTATTGTGTGCGTGGTGTAGGTGATGGGTTTGTTTCTCTGCTTGGACCTGTGAAAGAGGGCCAGCCTCTTTCGCTCTCAGGGAACTTCCTCTCAATCTGTAGTTTCAATAAATACTTTCCTCCCCCAAATTGTGCCTGGTTTGAAGATTCATCCCAGCGGTGTGTGGCTGACTGCAACAAGCAAGAAAAGCATATAAGTAGTATAATGTGTAAACCTATTTTGTCAGTACTAGTAGGAACAGTTTTTCTTCAATAGAATTCATTTCAATATGTGCATGACATATTTTTACTATTTTTTCATTGTTGATGCATGGATATTAGGGTGGTGTAATAGCACTCTATAAATCAAATTTTAAAAGAAAATGAAAGGCTTAGAGTCTTTAAATATTGATTGATGTTTTATTTACAATCAAGTAAGTAATACTGAATGAATGGATATAATAAGCATTAAATATACATTTTGATCTCAAAATAATCATGATGCCAGGAAGATAGTGCAATATCAATAAAAATCCCAGCATCATTCTTTGAAGAGATAGAAAAACGTAATCCCAAAATTCATTTGGAATGACAAAAGTTCTCTGATACCCAAAAATATCCTCAGCAAAAGAAACACCTCGGGAGGTATCACCATATTGATCTAAAGTTATACTATAAAGCCATAGTAATAAAAACTGCATGGTACTGGCCTAAAAAACAGACAGACAGACCAATGGAACAAAACTGAAGTCCCAATAGAGACCAAGAACCCAGACTTCAAGAGGAAACTCCCACTAACCAGAGGTCTACAGAGAAGGCACACCCATTAGAATCTGGCCAAATCAGCAATGTTTGTCTAATTTAACCTATACTGATCTCACTCTCTGTTGGAGATTCTGTTTGTATTTTTCAGAAGGCAGCCAGAACCATGGACAACCTGATCCCACCAACAGGGCCTGGGATGATTACTGACACCCTGGCAGGAGATGCACCACCCCTAACTTATCATATAGGACCCAAAGGAAACCTTTGAGGAAGTGGAGAGATGAGCAAGAGAACTACCTCTACAGCAAGTCAGATGACCTTTGAAAGGATAATAGACGCACTGAGGACACCCAACACAGTCCAAAACAGAAATCCAGAGACTCTTAAGATCTCAACAGTAAAGCAGACTTAAAACTCACCGACTATGACTCAGGGAACTTTGTGGAAAAGTGGGCAGAAGGATTGTAACAGCCATGGTTGTGGGGAAATATCCAGAGTCATTGCCCCCCTCAACAACAACACACAAAGAAAATAGCTTCTTGTACAATTCATAACCGCTTATCCCATGGACTGATCCAGAAATCCTACTGAGGAGGGACCCCAGCAAGTTTTGGACAGGGAGGGAGGAGGAAAATGGGGGTACCATCACAAGACTTGCTCATGCAATATATCTAATTATTAACAATAAATAAGTTTTTTTTAAAAAAAAACAAAATACCCACTCAAAAAATGGGGCAGTGAGCTGAATAGGGAATTCTTAGAGGAGGAAACACAAATGATCAATATTCACTTAAGAAAATGTTCAACATCCTTAATCATCAGGGCAATGCATGTTTTGGATTGTTTTGAATGGGAAGGACATGGTTAGGGTGCAGACCATTGACAGAATGGGCCAGATTATTTAAGAACTATATACCTGATGAGGGGTTGATATGTAGAAAATTTTACACACACACACACACACACACACACACACACACACACACACACACACACTTTCAGAAACTTAATAGTGGCAATAACAATATAGATATAACCAGAACTGAAAGCCTTTGGTTTAAAATAAGTAATAGATCTGAATAAACAATTTTCCAAAGAAGACATGCAAATGAGCAATCAATAAATGAAAAAATGCTCAGTATTCCTAATTATCAGGGAAATACAAATTAAAACAACAAAGAAATATAACTTCACTCCAAAAACAATGACTATTATCCAGAAAATTATAGTTTGGAGGGGAGAGGCACAGGCCTTGGATTCAGTCGTCAGCAAGACACACACACACACACACACACACACACACACACACACACGGAATATATATATATATATATATATATAAAGATCTTCTGACATGGATACCAAAGAAAGGGAGGTCTTGCACACTATTGGTGGAAATATATTTATTTTTTTAAGAAAAAGCTTATATATCTCACAAGGACAACTCTCTGCTCTTCTGGAACTTCCTGGCCCAGTCATTAGTTCCTACCCATACTGAGCTGTTGATCAAAGAGACCCACAAGGTCCCTAAAACAAGACAGAATTCTGTCTAAGCTCTTGAATACTCACTGCAGGCCAAAGGTATGATACTATTGCTGCAGAAACATCAGAAAGTCATCGCACAAAACTGAGAGACCCCGCAAGATCCAGAATGGCAACCTGCCCCCAGATGCCAGCATATGCAGTGCTGGAAGGTGCTACATAAGTGGCCAGGGGAAATTGGTCAATAATATTTGGAGAAAGCAGAGACCACTGATATACAATGCAGACTGTTGCCATGAAAAGGCTGAACACACTGTGTCCTGGGAGAGATCAACTAGCCAGTAAGTGATCACTTGGGCAATAGAGGCGACATAAACTAGGGAGAGTAGTCAACAGCTTTCAAATTGGCCAAGAAATCCACTCAGTGTCAAAGAGCCCTTAACTGGAACTGGGACTCAGGGCAAAATCCTGTGGGAACCAAAAACTTGGGCCCCAAAGAGAAAATCCCATTACTAGAGAACTACAGAGAGGCTAATCCCAATAGAATCTCGCCAAATTAGAAATGTGTGTCGCTGACTCAGGGAACTGAGTGGAAGAGGGGGCAGAAAGATTGTGAGGGCTGTGGTGGGGGAGACGATCCAGAGGCATGGCACCCTTTAGTAACAACATACTAGGGCCAGGAGAACCAGGCTGAATACTAGGCTATCCATGGTTCCCTGTCACAAGGACTGATCCAGAAGACCCACGGAGGAGGATATCCAGCTGGTTGGGGATGGGCAAGGGGGAGCATCAGGGAATTGGGGATAACAGCTCATTGTTTGCCCACTAAATAATGTAACTCATTATGGACAATAAATATATATTTTAAAAAACCCACAAACAAACAAACAAACAAAGAAAAAAGAAATGTGTGTCGCATTTAACCCATATTGACCTCACTCTGCGATGAAGATCCTGTTTTTTCATATTTTTCAGAAGGCATTGAAAGAGCTGAGGTCATTCCAACTCCACCAATGAGCTATAGGCGGAGGGTTGACATCCTGGCAGGAGATGAGCCACCCCAGGCTTATGTAGACCTTAAATGAATCCCTCCAGAGAGAGACAGGATAGCAAGAGATCTATCAGCACAGCTAGTCAGTCAACAAAGGATAAGTCAACATGACAGACACCAATGATTTCCAACATGACCTAAAGCAGAAGTACAAAGGCCCTTAAGATCTCAACAATAAAGCAGTCTTAATCTCACCCATCATGACTCAGGGAACTGAGCAGAAGAGGGGTGGAAAGAGTGTAAGAGTCATGGTGGGGGAGAATATCCAGAGACATGGCCCCCCTCAGTAACAACACACAAGGGGGGAGGACCTGGCTGCCTCTTGTGCTGTCCATACCTCCTACTCCATGTAACCATCCAGTATACCCACTGAGAAGGATACCCAGTGGATTGGGGACAGGGAGGAGGGAATCGGGGATACCAAGGTAATATTTACTAATACAATATATCTAATTTTCGACAATTAAAATATCGATTTTAAAACATTTTTACTATCCCTCTCAAATTATAGAAAATATATTTTGTAATATTATATAGATTGTATTTTCACCATAACTATGTTTGAGATAATTGCAGATAATTGTTCCATTCTGATAGCTTCATAATTCAGTTTTAATTTTTGATTTGTTTTCTGTATATTATTGAATTTGTAATTAAATAATATTGATTTTTTTCTCAAACTCTTAAAGATGGTGATTTCTCATTGTTTCTTAACTTTGCAAAGAATACATCATTGAGGGAAAAGTTGTGCCACAGAGAGTAATTCTAAAAGCATCGTGACACTGGAGGTGTTTGGAATAAGTTGGCATTTATTGGTGTCATCAATGCTTCATGAAACCCTGACTCATGTCATTAGTGGAAATATCTATCCAGAAAGTCAATAGAGAGTGCTGGGCACATTTGTGAAATGCCATTGACTTTTGCAATTGCAAGAAATCCATCTCCCTAAGCATGAATTGTGCTCTGTCTGTGTGTCTTCCAATACACATCTTCCCATCAAATAATTTCAATGTCAGTAAATAGAATGGAACATGAAAATCCCTTGTGTCTCTTCTTCCTTTCTGAACAAAAACTCTGACCTTGTCACATTTATAGAAAGTTAATACACCTGGAGAAATTCAATACACTTCTTTTGGAGAGAACGATAGCTTTAGTTTACACTTTGAAAACTACTGCAAAGGTAATTTGACATCTTTATTTTCAAAAGTACCACATTATATTAATAATTGCGGGAACACATGTGAATGAAGTAATCTTTTTCAATCAAATTCTTATGCTTTTATGGAGTGCCTATTTTAGCTTTAATGATTTGGAACCGTTTTCTTCTTCCTGGAGAGGACATTATGCTTTTGTTAAATTGTAATTTTCCTCCCTCGGTTGTCTCTTCCTCTCCTAAGTGCCAGAGACATCCTGAAAAGAAAAAATAGAATGCATTGATGCTATTTTCTCAGAATACTTTGTCTGGAACACCTTGTCACATGCGTTTTTATCATCTTTACTTAGAACAATATTCTTTTAGTCTTTTAAAAATATTTATTTATTTATTTGCCAGCAGAGAAAGATAGAGAAAAGAGAGACAGACAGAGAGAATGGGTGTGCCAGGGCCTCTAGCTGCTGCAAGTGAACTCCAGATGCATGCACATACCTCTTTGTGCATCTGGTTTTACGTGGACACTGGGGAATTGAACCTGGATTGTTAGGCTTTGCAGACAAGTGCCTTATCTGCTGTGCCATCTCTCCAGCCTTCTTTTAGTTTAATTACGTATTTTATTTCTTTTAGTACATTTCAGTATCAGGCATAGTTTCTTTTATGGAAAAGGATGTATAGTTATGAAATATAATTTAGATTTGTTTTTATTGTTTCCAAGTGTAGAAGCAGGGCAGATGGTGAGAGTTTCAATAGGCACAGGCACACGAGTTGGAATTTGGTAGTGTTAACATTTCCAGCCTCTCTGGAAGGTAGGAAAGGTTCCTGCCTCTTGTTCATAGATCTGCTTGAGTTTTACCTCCAATGAGATTTGTTAGGATCACTCCTGTCTCACTTCCAATACTGTCCCTGCACACTTGGCGTTTGCATAGTCAACAGTGGCTCACCATTGTTATGGTTCATCTTAAATGGCTTGAGAGCAGGGACCAGAGTTTATTCAATAGTGTGTTTGTGTGTGTGGAGCATCCAGTAGTTCCCGGAAACAGCAAAATTGAATGACTGAGTGAAAGAAAACTGGATGATCAAATGTGTGATTTGGAAAGATAGTTGAGTGAAATCCACTTGTAATTTCTAACTTCTCTCTCTCTCTCTCTCTCTCTCTATCTCTATCTCTCTCTGTGTGTGTGTGTGATGTGCATGTGTCTATGTGTATTTGTATGTGGGGTGTCCATGTGTGTGTACATGTGTGTATATGCAGGTGTGCCTGTGTATGCGAGGTAATCGTTGGATGTCCTCCTCCATAGAGCTCCACCTTATTCTTTGAGATGGGCCCTAGAGATTATTGATTCAGCTAGACTAGCCAGCCAGTGAGCCCCTGAGTGTCTCTGTCTCTGTCTCCACAGAACTGTGAGATTACAGTTGTGCATCAGTGCACTGGGTCTTTAATCTGAACTCAGGTCTTCATGCTTATGCTTCATGCATCTCTCCAGCTCCATGAAGCCTGGCCTCTTACATTTCAGTTGTATGCAATCTGCAAACTCATTCCTAGCATCCTGTTACAAGGTGAAACACATATGCGAGTTTTCTCTAAATGACACAGTTAATTTGACAATCCTCTTTTGGCTATACATGTGGCTCTTATAATTTTAGGAAAGATATTTTAAAGTTTATTTTTGTAATTGTTGAAAATTCACTGCATCTTGATTTTTACTTCCATTTTTTGAGGTATTGATAACAGGTATTTATATGAGGGTAATTTTATTTACTTTTGTCACTTAGCTGATGCCTTGAAAGTTTTAGATAAGAGCTCAGCATTCACTCGAGTGACTAGGAAAGAGGTGGAAAATCCCAAGTGTTACTGAGGAAACTGGACAACCAGAAGACTCATGCACTGTTATGAGTCTAAATTGCCTGAAAGCTTTTTGGAAACTTGTCTGCTGGTGTCTTGAAGGCTGACAACATGGCTGCCCTGTGGTCCAGCATTACCACTTGCTCATATGTAGCACAAGGATGTGAAGGCTTATGTGCTTCAAATACATGCACACTCATCTTCATCTGCACTACTTGTAATTGTTCCAAATTGGACAAAAACTAGACATCTTCCAGAGTAGCACGAATAATCCCTGTCTATAAACAGTGTTATCCTATGTAGCAATTAGGATGAGTGAAATACAGCTGATTCTCACATTTGCAATAGTAAGACGGGTGAATGAAAGGATGTGCACAAGGAATGATTGCTCACTGTATTGTTAGCAACGAAATGCAGGGTTCATTTGCTCTATTTTGTGAGTACGGGTAGTTCTGAACCCCATACTGTCAAAAGATTGTGGGCTAGGATAACACCCTCCCAGGGTTATAGCTACAAGCTCTGAGACCTAGAGGCTTGTATGTCTGAGCTTTAGAAGCTAGAGACTTATAGGTTTAGTTGTTCGGGTTGGAGACTCAATGCCCCAGACTTAGAGGCTGTCACTGCATCACTGCTTCCTCTTTGTTTGACAAGCTCAGCCCACTAGACTTATGATAAAAATCAAAAGTAGGCAAAAAAAAAGATAACATTTGACAGAAGCCCTTTACTGGGCCCAGTGTTGTAACACCAGAGAGCAATGCAGAATGGTATCTCCCAACTGACTAGGAAAGTCAGCTGGATGGTCTGTATGTAGCCAGGAAGAGGTGCATGGGGTGTGTGTGTGTGTGTGTGTGTGTGTGTGTGTGTGTGTGATGCAAATGAAGGTTTGTATCACTACCAAATCACACTGCAATTTCTAGGTCTATCAGTCACAGGCCCCACATAGGCTTCAATCACAGACTACACATAAGCACCAATTACAACCCCATATTGCTCAAACCACTGGCTTTTTACCAAGCTACTCAGAAAGTGCTTCCTTCCAGCTTGAGTTAGAATAGCTTTCAGGATATTTGAAGTACACCAAGCTTGTCTTGCTTGGAATATTACCATCCAGAGCTGGTGCAGATTGTTTGGGGTGACCATACTGGAACAGTCTCCTGGTGAGGGAGTTGTGGCTTCTGTTGCTTGGGTCCCTGCAGCTGGAGTGTTCTCTGTGGGACATAAAGCATCCAAAATGGCTGGCCTGCCAGTGGGGCACAAAGGATGGTTGTCACAGAAGCAGAAGCATAGCTGAGAAGACATATCTCTGCTCTGGCAGCCAGGTGTTCAAAGGAAGGGTCTGTCAGCTGCAATTCAAAGGCCAAAGGAGCCTGCTTCTGGTAATTTCCACATTCATAGAAAAAAAGATACTTACATAAAGATTAAAAAAACCCTCACACTAAACTAACAACATTAACAGTACTTAATCCCTGCCCTAGTATGCTAGGGAGAGTCAGAAGTATTACTCTCGAAGAAAACCACTGTGTGTTGTGGTTTGAATGTAAGTTGTCCCCATAGACTCACATGTTTGAACATTTAGTGTCCAGCTTGTGGTGCTGTTGGGAAGACTGTGATTGTGGAACCTGTAGGAAGTGTAACTTTGTTGGTGGAAGTGGCTCACTGTGGGGAGACTATTGAAGTTTCATAGCCTGGCTCCACATCCTACTGTCCTCTGCTTCTTGCTTGCGAATGCAATGTGACCATTATGCCTCACCATACCTTCCCCACAACAATGGGTTGTGCCCCTGGGACTGTCATCTGAAATAACCTCCTTTCTTTCCTTAAGAGGCTGCTTCTTATGCATTTTGTTGTGACATTGAGAAGAGAAACTCATGCAGCATGCTCTCTTCCCCAAATCCAAATTTCCCTCCAATCTGTCTCTGTATTATTTCATTTATATGCATCACAATGAAAAAGGTAATTTGTGATATTAGAACTCAGGAGAGTGTTACCCTTTAAGATGGATATTATTACTATATATTATCATTATATATTATTATGATATGTTATATGCATTTCGTTGAAAAAGGTAATTGATGGTATTAGAACTCAGGAGAGTGGTTACCCTTTGGCTGCCGGTCTTATTCCTCAATCTGGGCCATCTCTTCAGACACATTCAGTTTGTGAAAAGGCTTAAATTATACAATTATGATCTATGTATTTTCTGTATGTTTATTATGCTGCATTGGAACTAAAAATAAAATTTGAATAAAATAACCATTTAACGTCATAGACACCTTGATGAGAGTTGAGCTTTGAATAAGAAATGTGAATCTATTCCTCTTTCTCTCAAACTGTGGAATTTGACTATGTTGATACAGTGAAATTTCCTGGATTGATTGGCTTTCAATATTTTATCCTTTTGAGTACTAACTATGGACATGAATTATGGGCACAGAGAGGAGTGGTAAAGTTTTCTTTCTCCTTCTAAGAAATGTGAAATAGGTAAGAAGTGAACCAACATGTCTTACCATAATTAACATAATTTTCGATTGTCTTGGCACACCATGTGTTTTAAAAAGTTTTTTAAGTTACTGCCAGTTTATAAAATGGCTCAAATGGTGGTGATTCCTTAACAAAGGCCATTGAACTTTATGAACGCTTTATTCATTTCTAACCTTTTCTTAGAGAATGTATATATCACTCATATAGTTTTTATTTTAAAATGTAAAGAGAGCTAAGTGGAGAAATCTTCCCCAACTTAAATTTTTGTAACTAGAAAGCAAATTTATGAATAATTGACCACCTTAGAGAAATTGACAATATCTATATATGCTTACTGGCTACAGAAAGGTGATATGCTATTTCCTTCTTGTTTTTGAGGAACTAAGAAAAAAGTTCTTCCATTCATCTGGAGAAGGGAGAAATAAGGTAAAAGACACTAATACTGAACAATTAGGAACAATATCGACTATAAACTTTTGATACCATCTTACATGACTTTTAAATGTTGCCAAAGAAAAGAAAAAAGGAAACCAGGGAAAATTATGGGAGGTGTGATATGAAAAATGGAGATACAACTTAGGTTGGTCTTGGAGATGTCTCGTATCAATTTTGAAAGGTCACTTAAGCAGGATTAATTACTTCTGTTAAATTTGATAGTCAACAAGATTTTTCAAGAGCTTGGTACACTTTTAGTCCTAGATTAAGACAAGGAATATGTACTTTCTTAGAACTGACTTCATAAACATATTTGCAAATATTATGTAACTAATACCAACAATAATAAAAACCAAGATTATAATCAGGTAAATATTGTCAAGGAATGCTAGTATGAAACACTTAACTTTATAGTATATAAAGAGAAAAGAGAAACAAAAATTTCAATTATAGATTTAGATATTTTTTGAGATTTTGATACAAAGAATTGGGTTATAAAATAATATTATACTTGTACTTATATTTTAACCTCATGTCAATTTAAATTAAATGATTTGAAGGTTTTCTACCTAATGTTGTTTAGACAGTATGACTATTTTCTGAATGGTTCATGCTCAGTCTTGTCATTGGTGAGTAATGTAGTACTTTATACATTTGTCTCCATTAGTGACAATTAAGATGCCTCATGTGCATCAAATATGTATGCCTGCATAAATAAGGACTCATAGTAACAGCAATATGGAGGTTTCCAAAATTAGTTCTCAGAAAAATGTGCAATAAATAGTGTCCATTGTTCCATTATCTGTGATAATGAGCATTCAGTATAATTCAAAAATAAAATCCATCTATTCGTGTATGTTTCATCCTCTTCATGAATACATTTTTACGGTACACATTAACAAGTGACAGATATGGTTGACTCATTTCCCTCTTTCCACTCTCTAATGAGCAATCAAATAGCCCAAGGCAGAACAATCAAAAGGTCTGGACAATCCACTCGGCAGGTAATGGGTTTTTGAGAGATGGAGAGTTAATTGTACTTAGCTCTGTTGTTAGTCAAGAATTCTCCAAGCATCTTTCTCAGAATGGCTCTGATAAAAGGCATGTCCAGCAACAGTGTAATTCTTTGGAGCAGTATCATCAATGGAGTCATACCTTACCTACATCTTCCCAAATACTGTTTCTAATGAAAGCAGGAAGAAAGCACACACTCATATGTATTGTGTGGTTCAACAGAATCTGATGAAATTTTAATATGCAAACAGCTTTCCCACTCATTTCTAAGAGCCTGTCACCATAAAAGGGTTCTTTCTTTGGATTGCAACCCTCCTTAGAATTCTCTTCCTCCTTCCTTCCTCTCTGTTTCCTTCTTCTATTTTTTGCCATCACTAGCTACCATTCTCGTAATACGAAAACTCCAAAGATGTTAAAATAGCCCACAAATATCTATGCATTAAAGGTTTGCTCCATGGCATCATTCTATTGGGATATAGTGGAATCCTTAAGAGGTGGGTCCTGGTAGGGGTCCTTTGGGCATTGTAGGGTGTGTATAGGAAGGAGATTCTCTCTTCTTCACTTGTTTAGTACGAGGTAAACCAACAGATCTTGGGTTTCAATCTTCAAAGCTGGATTGTGAAAGGCAAGGATGTGGTGAAAGATCAGACAAGAAAGTGAGCTAAGTGACCACGAACCACATGAGAGCGGCACATGGAAGGTTGTCCTTAAGAAGCCACCATAGTAGTATGGATTCTGACATAATCAGAAAGAGGAAGACAGACAGACAGATAGAGAGAGAGAGAGAGAGAGAGAGAGAGAGAGAGAGAGAGAGAGAGAGAACATTCCTCTTATTGTACACTAGTAGCTTCCTGCACATGTATTTTCCTTAATAAGCTTCGAAGCTCATCAAATACGACCACAGTGAAGCCTTGAAGTCTGGAAATATAGTTGTCACTTATTCTTTCTGGTTCATATTAATAGATCTTCATATTGGTTTGAATATATATGCATACAACACACACACAGGCACACACACACGACCATGCACACACATATACACAAGCAAAAATAAAATGAAAAAAATCTCCCAAAATATTTACCCACTCTCATCATTCTCTTTTCTCTCTCTGATAATGAAGTACATCCACAGAGTAAAAACTTTGGATTCTTCCTAAGGCTTAGGACTTCCTAAGGCAGTTTCAATTTTTCCAGATGAAAACACTCTGTAAGCCTCAGGCAAATGCAATCTTAATATATTTTAATGAAAGAAAGAGAATTCAGATTATTTCTAACCTCCAAGAAATGAACAACATCCCCCATGACTCATTATGACTCTGGTTCAAATCTGTGCCTTTGTTTTAGACCCACCCAGCTAGAAGTTCCCTTCATCTCCCTCAGCACTTGCTGTCTTTCCAATATTCTAGTAGGAAAAAGTCTAAAATATATTCATTGGAACTTAGAAAATCACTTATTGGGCACAACACTTTTTATAGAGTGTAGATGCTAAAGATAGATTGCAATGTTATGAAGAAATGTACAGAAGCTGAGAAGACAAAGGCAGAATTTTTTCTGCATTTTGAGTGAGAAAGAGAGAGAGAGAGAGAGAGAGAGAGAGAGAGAGAGAGAGAGAGAGAGAGAGAGAGAGAGAGAAAGCAAGCATGGGTGCACCGGGGTCTCTTGCTGCTGCAAACAAACTCCAGATAAATACCCCACATTGAGCATCTGAATTTATGTGGATAATGAGTAGACCATCAGGGTTTAATGCAAGTGCCTTGAACTTTATATCCAGTCTCAATAGTTAGTCTTAAAGGAAAGTTTATAGTTCTAAGTCTATGCTAAGAAATTAGAGAGATCTCAAATGCATAGCTTAAGTTTGCAGAAGGAAAGAGGGAAAGGAATTAAATGATAGATTGGCTAGAACTACAGATAAAGAGAGTTTTTTAATTGTACTTCAAAAAGGGGGAAAGTTTGGTGCTTTTGGTGCTATAAATTGAGAACTTAGAACCAGTCTACAGAAGAAAAATGGACATTTTAAAAAGATTCAGTCTAGATAGGATTAAGGATACAGAAGCCATTTAAATTTTAGGGATTTCTGGTCAATGTTCTGTTTGTTTTCTCATTTTTTTGAAGGCTATAAAATTGTTCTAGTCAACAAAATATGAGTGGAGGTAACATGTAATACTACATGTGTGTGGTGTTCAGAGTATGATGTCACCATCTGCAAGAATGCTGCAAACAAAGCCTGAGGCCAACCGTGAAGGTCTGCAAGCAGTGTTGTTGGAGACACTTACACAAGACCCACCCTGGCTTGCCATGACATAATGCTGCACTCTTAGCCCTTCACTGCAGGTATAAGAATTTGGAAAAGAAATAGAAGAACGAACTAGATGACAGATTGTGACTAGAAGAGAAGGCTTTCATTGTCTGACATGCAGCACAAGCAAGAAACACACCTTCATTGTTTTAAACTGGTAACATTATCAGGTTGTTTATTACAGCACATTCCAGTCTCTTATGTTGACCGACACATTATATAAACTATTTACGCTAAAGTACTATTGACCTAGTACATCTTTCTTGTTATCAAGGCAAGCATTATTTGCAGGTCTAAAATACATAAAAAATACATAAAAAGAGAAAATATTGTTGTATGGAAAATTTCCCCAAATTGAAATATTCTCTTTTAGAGGTAAAGGAGAGGCTCAGGGAGGTCCAGTTTGGGAGAGACACATGGCCACTCCCAAAGGTTCTAGGAGCAGTAAGACAAGTGCTGAGAGGCAGCCTTTGGCAGCGTTGTGTAAGTGACTTTCTCTGAATTGAAACAGTCCCTCCTGAGGGATGGAGAGAGCCTCAGGAGACTCAGGAGGCCACCGAGTCATGCAAAAGACCCCTCCCTAACTAAGGTCAACTGTTTGGGGAGACACTCTGACCAGCCAAGCTGCCTGCAGGTTGTGCTGTGTGCTCCAGACATGCTTCTTCACTGGTGATGCAGCTGCCTTTGAGTGACCCACACTCCTGTAAACAGCCCCCCTCATGCTCTGGAAGTAACCCCAATAAACTCATTGGTTAACCAAACTGGTTTTGGTGAGATCATGCACTGGTCTGTTGTCTGAGCCCTATCTGGGATGGACAGAAGTGTGTTCAGCTCACCTCAGGGAAAAGGCTCTGTGTAAGCCTTGGGATTTAGAGGTCAGGTGATGGGTGATGACGACTGTCATGGTTTGATACAGGTGTCCCCCACAAACAAATGAATATGTTCTGATAGATCGATCCTCAGCTGATGGCAGTTTGGGTTTTACAACCTCAATGAAGCTGTGTTGTCGGGGGCAGGCTTATGGGGGTTATAAGCCAGCTTCCCCTTGCCAGTATTTGGCACACCTTCCTGCCGCTGTTTGCAGTGCTGTGGCAGAGGTGATGTCCAGCCCTCTGCTCATGCCATCGTTTTCCCTGCCAGGATGGAGTCTCCCCTCGAGTCTGTAAGCCAAATAAACCCATTCCTCTACAAGCCGCTTTTGCTTGGGTTCTTTCGGCGCAGCAACTAGAAAGCTGACTGCAACAACGACATAAAGATGAACAAGGTGTATGAGAGAGGCAGAGAGAGAGAGAAACATTGTTCTTATTGTACACAGCAGTGCCTTCCTGCTCATGTATTTTATTTTATAGGTCTGAAAGCTTTTTGCATAGGATCACACTAGAACCTTGGAGTCTGGCAATATAGACACGACATATTCACCCATTTCCATGCTAATGAATCTTCATGACAGTTTGAATAACATTATAAAACATCTCATTAGCATACTTTTGTGTAATACATGTGAATACATCCTTTGGATAAATTATTTTAGGAGCAATTTATGGGGCAAAGATATGTGCTTTTAAATTTTTAATGGATAATATTTAACTGCGTTTCATATAAGTGCCAAGCATGAGAATACTTCTTTGCACTAATGTTGAAACTGTGGCCTATTATTAAATATAGTGTGTATTAGAAAAACTGGTTTGTTGAGAATAATGGGATCCACATTATAATGTGGTTGACATTTCTTCTAGCTTGAAAGATAAACATCTTTTAATATAATTAAACTTCTTTTAAGCCTTTATTTCCGGTGAAATTTCTGTTCATTAAATTTGTCTGCTATCTTAATCATTTGATACTTCTATAAATCAAGGAAGTAAGTCTTACATGGTAAAATTTTGGATATTTTTCAATTGCAATTTTCACTTTCTCTTCATTGAACTTATTATGTTGGTCATATAAGAATATCAGATTTTTATGAAGTACTAAAGTTCATTACTATTCTATGTTATGACCTAGGTATTGTAGTTAACTTCCCTACTTCCAAATTATAGAAATAAAATATTTAATATTTTTCTAGAATGTCTGTAATTTTGTTTGCATACTTCAATAATTAATGCTTTTGGAATTTTATTAATATTTGATGCAAAAATGAGACTCTTACTTATCTTGATTGAAAGTTGTATTCTTTGCTGGTATACTTACATACAATCTATATTAAAAGCATTTATTTAATACCAGATTATGATTATTTTGAATGAATTTCTCATTTGGGGAAAGTTATGGAAAGTTAATAGCTTATATCTTTTAAAAATATAAGCTATTAAAATTGTTAAAAGGGAAATTTCAATTCCAATATAGAAATTACTAAATTTTACTCTAATAGACATATTAATTTGACTCCACAGAACAGTGCTAACTTCAGTTCTGTTGACACCAATCTAAAATTACTATTCCTTGATGAGTCATTATTTCCTGATATAGAAGTGATTTTTGTATTGGTCAAAGAGCTCTTAAAGACTTGAAGAACTGGAACTTAGAAAATTGGTAAGAAGATATTGTCATCCCAGCAGTAAGTGTGTCATCAGAAGGGATGTGAGGCATTTTTGTTAAGCCAAGTGAAGAATTTGTTATGGATGTGGTCTCAGGAGGAGCAATTCACACTATACAATCTTTAGTCAGGAATTGATCTCTCCTTGAATTATTTACCAGTTTTATTGTCTATGTGTGTTCATGTGGTGTGGATGCCTGTGTGCATGTGTGTGGGAGCATGTGTTCAGGTGCACATGCATATGGATGAACATATGTGTGGACACCAGGGGTTGACATTGGTATCTCTCTCTAGTGCTCTCCACTTTATTTACTGGACTAAGCCTCTCACTTGAGCCCAGAGCTCAAATTCAGCTAGTCTAGCTCCCAGCTTATCCCAGAGATCAACTGTCTCACCTCCTGAGCACTGGTATTACAGGTGAGCCATCTTACTCATCCAGCACTTTCGTGGGAGCTGGGGATCCAAACTCAGGTGCTCATGCTGTGTTTTATACATTGAACTATTTCTCCAGCTCATCTCCTAGAAAGAACGTGGTGTATGAGATAGAGATAGAGATAGAGAGAGAGAGAGAGAGAGAGAGAGAGAGAGAGAGAGAGAGAGAGAGAGAAGGGGAAAGAGAGAGAGAGGGGAGAGAGAGAAAGAAAGAGATTTTATTTTTTAAAAATCAACTTTAACTTTTAGGTCAGCTTTAGAATTAGAGAATTATTGGGAGGATAACTAGTTTAGTAGCTAAAGTTCATACCTCATTCTGTTGTTTCATTTTCCTGGAATACTCTTACCAGCTCCAGGTTCCCACTCAGAATTCCACCTCGCATCCAGTTATCATGAATCCTTAGTGCTCATGGCTTTGACAGTTTCTTAAGAGTTCCCTTTGTTGCTGTCCTTGAGGGCCTGAGGGTCTTGTTAATCAGTCTCCTGTTAAGTGTCTGGCTACTGAAAGTTGCTGGAAATGTTTCTCTTAGGTGGTCTTGAGTTTACCTGGGGAAACTGCAGGTGTAAATTGCTCTTCTCATCATCTCAGATCAACGCCATTTACCACTGTTGATTTTGACCTTGATCACCTGGCTCATGACAATGTCTGACAGGTATCTCAAGTGTGAAATTACTATTTTTTCCCCTCTCTTTTTACACTGTGCTCACTATGTGCAGCCAAGCTTAAGAAGAGGAAGTTGTGGTCAGCCTCTTCAGGAGTGGAATATTGAGAGAAGTTATTTGTAATTGCTGTGTGGAGATTTATTAATTCTTGTTTGTGTCTTCAAGTCATTGATTCATGTCAGTATGAACTCATGGATACCATTCCTTGTTTTGGGCAATTCATTCCAACTTTATTTTCTCGCTCAAATTGTTGCACCTTTGCCCGTCAGATGCATTTTCAGTAGGCACTTGTGCCCTTTGAAATATTCCCTATGACTTCAGCTTTGGGCAAGCACTACAACATGCTGCAAGCTTATCTTATGGATAGTTTCTGTGCCTTATCCTAGGATTTTCTATCTCTTTAAGGAGCTCTGGCTCCTTTCACTGGAGAATGGAGCGAGGTTTGGGTGTAATATCAGTCCTTGTAGGAGTTACCTTCTCATTGTTGGTACAAAACACTGGATCAGAAGCAGCTTACAGCAGCAAAGGATTTATTTCAGCTTGCTGTCTTAAGGAGAAGCTTCTTTGTGGTGGGGAGAACATGATAACATGAGCAGGAAGCCTGGGCTCCATCTCCACATCAAAGGAAGAGAGTAGCCTTCCTTCCTGGAGGGGGCTATGTTACCCCAAAGCCCACACTCAGAGACAAACCTCCTCCAGTAAGCTTTCACCTCCCAAAGGTCCAACATCATTCTCAAGTTGTGAACAAGTATTCAAAATACATGAGCCTAGGAGGCTCTAGTGCTTAGTTTTCTACAGTGTGAGTGCCATATTCCTGGAGGAATGAGGGGGCAGCTAGTTATTCTCCATGGTGTTTCTGAGCATCCTTTTTAAAAATATTTTATTTATTCATTTTCAAGCAGAGAGAGGGAGAAAGAGAGAAAGAGAGAGAGAGAGAGAACAACAGGGCCACCACCTTGTGGGTCTGGTTTATGTGGGTACTGGGGAATTGAACCAGGGGCCTTGGGCACTGGAGGCAAGTGCCTTAACCGCTGAGCCATCTCTCCAGCCCCTGAGCATCCTTGACCTGTGGTTTAGTGCTTGTCATTATATTTGGAAAATTACTGGTCGTTTTTTACTCTAAAGAAATGTTCTTTTTACTTTTCTCCCCCTCCCCATATTCTGTCACATTATATCTTTTGAAATTGATCCATAGTGATTGACTTCTCTCTTGTATTTGTTTTTTATTCTGTCTTTGCATTTAGTTTGGGAAGCTCTTTTATCAAGTGCAACTCTTCCTGTGGGTTGAGTTTATTAGTTTGCCCATTAAAGACATTCTCCATTTTCTTGATTTAGATGCCTTGCATCTTCACCAGTCCATGAAAATCGTCATTTAACTGTCACTACCACTTTGGTTCCCTTGCTGTTTGCTGGAAGTAGTTTTGGGTGTGGGTGCCACTTTGTCTTGAAACTAAGTTCTATTAGGGATTTGAAAATATCTTTTGCTTTTTCATTTTATAAAACTGAAACTAGAAATCTCTGCCCAAGAGGTTTTAACTGAAGTATACTGAGGAAAGAATCAGAGCATTAGGACCCTTCCACCAGGACATCAGGGAGAATTCTGTGCTTTATTTTTCTCTTAAATCTTAAAATTGAAATCTAGCACCACATAAGCAACAAGCCACGATAGTATGCTAACAATTTTCTGAATCATGTTTGCTGTTTAATGATTGTGAAAAAAGGATGTATGAGAAGAACAGAAGAAGGCTGAATAGCCTTATTGAAGAAAAGTGGAAAAGCAAAGCTCTGTGTCCACGAAGAGGGGCCCTGAACAGATTGCCTTTGATGGCTGGTATTCAGAGGCTTATAAGGCTTTCTGTTTAGGGAAATAAGTTGATTTTTAAAATTACTAGAAGGAGAAACAGTGAAGTGTAGTCCTGCCCAATTATCAATCACCATGAGGTATCTGTGTGTTTCTTTTCCAATCAGGGAACTGGTTACTTTCCTGGCATTGTCTGTGATATTATGTGATAGAGCACATTTGTAATTTTTCCAGATTAATGGCTATATTGTTTATATTAGACTCACTTTCTATTCTTTTCTTTTTAATACATTCACAAAAAAGCACAGAGGTATCTATATTGTTAGGTTTGATATTGATTATCAACTTGATAGGAATTAGAATCACTAGTGAGATATTATCTAGATTAAGTTAGCCTCAGGTCATGCCCATGAAGGACTATCTTGATTAGGTTAATTGCAGTGGGAAGATCCACCTTCACCGTGGATGGCACCATTCCATGTAATGTAATCCTGGCCTCTATAAAAAGAATAAAGCAGTCTGAGCCCCAGAGCTCATCACTGCCTCCTCACCATGGGCTGAATGTGATTAGCTCTGCTTTGTTCTCCTGCCACCATGCCTTCTTCACCACAATGGAATGGGATCTGGAGCTGTAAAATGAAGCAAACCTTTCCTTTCTTAAATCAATTTTTTGTCAGATATTTTGTCCCAATAATGAGAAGATAACTAATTCATATATCATAAATTAAAAGTTGTTTTTAACCCAAAAGATATAGGCCAAAATGACCCTAGCTTTAGACAGGGAAAAGGAAAAAAAAAGGACTTGCTGTGTAGCAATTTTCTCTCAATTACAGGATTCCGTGCTGAAAGGGGTCTTTAAGACTCAGGAGGTAAACCAAACTTACAAGGATCAAGAAGTGAACAGTGTACAGTTATCAGGATGCTCCTGAAACAAGATTGACAAGGTCCTCCATAAAGATATCTAAGGAGTAAGAACTACATGGGGGAAGAGGCCATCTAACCAGCGGAGCTGCTTGCACACATACTGTCAACTCCAGGGATATAGTTTTCAAGAGTCACCGCTACTCAGGTGGGCTTTTTGGTGATGCGGTGATGGACCATGGAGTGGTCCATGCTCCTGTAAGTAATCCCAACAAACTCACTGCTTCATTAGACTTGGGTGAAATCATTTCTTTGCTCAGCTGCTTTGGTCAGTGCCCTATCTGAGGTGGAGAGATGATCATCTCTTTCTGGGCAGAGTTAATGATACAAGAATGTTGGCTTTATAACTTCAAAGATTTAAAATCTGCTAACAATCCAAATATGGAGGAAACTGACAACCATCTAGGGTCTTCAGAAGTGGAAATAGTCTGTTTGCTTCTTGATTTTAGTCTGGTGAGATCCATAGTAGACCTCTGCCCTACAGAACTATAAAACATGTATCATTGTAAGCCTTTAAGGTTTCAGTAATTACAGTAGTGATAATAACCTAGTGCACATACTTTTAAACCAGCATCACAAGCCCAACCTATTCTAGCAAGTGAAAATCACGAAATAAAATAATGGATCAGCATTAAGACAGCCCAAATTTCGGCACTGAAAATGATGACTCCATTTATGCTTTAAAAAAACGGCACAAAGCAATCATATGAACTTCCTCCTTCCTGATATGTTTATTTTTAACTTCAAGTTCATGGCTGACTATGATAATTCAACTTTTTCTACATATGATGCTGCATATAAAAGTTCAGGCATCTAACTTAGGGATAGCTTTGAGGAGGTTATTGCCACAAGTAGTCAACTGAGCATAAACTTCTCTCACTGAAGAGTGCTGATGAATGGGAGCATTGGGCAAAATCAACTGAGGAACATGACGTGTTTGAAATACTGAAGACTGGGCTGGAGAGATGGCTCAGCAGTTAAGGCACTTGCCTCCAGTGCCTAAGGCCCTCGGTTCAATTCCCCAGTACCCACGTAAGCCAGACCCACAAGGTGGTGGCCCTGGTGCCTTCTCTCTCTCTCTCTCTCTCTCTCTCTCTCTCTCTCTCTCTCTCTCTCTCTTTCTCTCTGCTTGAAAATGAATAAATAAAATAAAAATAAATAAATAAATAAAATAGAAAAAATATTTAAAAAAAAAGAAATATTGAAGACTAATGGTTGGCTCTGACTTTGTTTCTGGGGTTGGAATAAATGACATGTTTTTACAGTCTCAATATTTGGCAAGTTACTCTGAAAGTCTATGTTGGCACTGAAATAACTTCACTCTGTTCCTATGAGAATGTGTCTTCAAAAACAATTGTCAAAGGACCATAAAATTCTTTAGATAATCATTAAACTTGTGGGTAGTAGAATCCTCAGTGACAAGGCTCCAGGAATATTGCCATACTCCCACTAGACAGTGGAAGTCCATAGATTGTTACATGAAGTGACAATATGATCAGATTTCTGGAGAGGATATGAGTTCATTGTCTTGGGATCATGAGAATAATGAACATAGAAGAAGAGCAAGTGATGTTTTAGAGAGATGATAATAAATGTCTACCTGCAGCAGAGAAGGATACCCAAAGGGGTTGTCACTGGTACTTTGGACCAGGGACTCTTATGTACCAGGGAAGGGCTTGTCTTTGGACTGTGCAGAAATTAGGCAGCACATTGGATGAACTTTCTTGATTAACCTAATATGTATAGGGGACTTTGATTATTCGGTGAGTCAGGGAAGAGCACAGACTTAGAAAAGCCTGCCCAAAAGTTCAAAGCGTGCCCAAAAGTCCAGGAGGAAGAACCTGGAAGTAAAGAGAACAGAGGGCTGCTCCTGACTGCCATGTTGGACTGAAGGTGCCTTTTATTCTTGCCAGTGCTGTTGGTGTTTATGTTGTTTTGGGCTGTGTTTCTGCAGCTCTCTATGAAGGAAGACTTCCTTGCTCCTAACTGCTATTGACCGTTTTTGAGAAACAAATCTTAGATTTTTTTCCCTCAAAGTATACTTTCTAACTAGTTGTACACTAGTGTCTTTATTTTGTAAAATTTACTAAAATAAAGCTTTTATTTTTAGCTTTTTCATTTTTCATTGTTTAACTCAGTTTCCAAAAGAAAACAATGTTTTTCTCAACACTGACTCCCATAATTTGCAATTTATGTGTGAAAGATTCCACACCATTGAAAGGATGGACAGCTTATTACCTTTCAATTAGTCCTCATCTCAAGTTATAATTCTATTTACTACACGAACCATGTAATGACCTATGACTTTAGAGATTTTACTGATCCATCCTTGTGAAAGTTGTTTCCTTCTCTGAATAAACCTAAATGTTTGCTATCCATAAACATTAACTTGAATCCTAAGTACACATGCATACATGCATTGATCCATAATATGAATATCTGCCACATGTCATTTAATGGTATGAAGCTCTGTAGGTACAAGGCTGAAGCAGGATAATATTTGTCAACATGGTCATGGTATTTTATTACAAGCATTGTATTATAACCTGGAAGGCAATTCTATATTGATAATTCCATAGTCTTTGAGCTGGATCTCCTGCTTGATTGTGATTTAAAACTCTAAAGTGCCTATGTTTATTTTCCAGTACTTAACATATTCTTGTGCACATAATGAACCATCTGAAAGTTTTTATTTTCATTACTTGATTTCTTTCATTGCACATGGTACTGGATCACATAAGGACATTTTTATATAAATATATAATGTACCTTGAGCATATTTCCCCATATACTCTCTTTCTTTTGCATTAGTCTCTTTTCTTCTCATAGTTGGTTTTACTTCCACTTTCATATATATATATATATATATATATATATATATATATCTAGAAACTAAAAAAAAGAGAAAAAACAGGTGATATTTGTCTCTCTGAGAATGACTCCATTTTCCTGCAAATGACAAAACTTCATAACTTTATTCTTCTAGATTGCTGAAAAATTCTAATATACATACCACATTTTCATTATGCACTGCTGTGTCAATGGACATTTATGATGATTTCATAACTTAGATATTGTGAAAAATACTGTAATAAACAATGATGTGTAAGTATCTTTGTGTTATGTTAACCTGGAGTTCTTTCAGTAAATACCCAGAAGTAGTACAGTAGAGCAGGTCATATGGCTGTTCTATTTTTAGCTTTTTTGAGGAACACCTATTTTGGTTTCCCTAGTGGCTGGACTAGTTTGCATCCCCACCAGCCATGTATAAAAGTTTTCCTTTCATCCACTCCCTCTCCAGCATTTGTTATTTTATTTTCTTGATGAAAGCCATTCTGACTGGGCTGAGATGGAATCTCAATGTAGTTTTTATTTGCAATTTCTCTAATGGCAGTGACGTTGAGCATTTTTTCATGCTTATTGGCCATTTGTACTTAATATTTTGAGAGCTGTCTGCTCATTTCATTAGTCTCTTTATTGATTGGGTTTGATTTCTTACCATTTAATTTTTTGATTTTTTTGTATGTTTGAATATTAATCCTCTGTGAAATGTAGAGTTAACATAATTTTCTCTCACTCTTTAGGCTGTCTCTTCACTCAATGATTTCCTTTGCTGTCGAAAAGCATTTCATTTCATTAAATCTCATTTATCAATTGTTGGCATTATGTCTTAAGCAACTAAAATCCTATTCACAAAGTCCTTGACTTTGCTGATATATTAAAGTATTTTTCTTACATTTTCCTCTAACAGTTTTAAAAAACTGCAGGCCTTACATTAAAGTTTTGATTCATTTGGCATTGATTTTTGTCCACAGTGAGAGGTAAGGGATTGAGTTTCATTCTTCAATATGCAGATATCCAGTTTTGACAGGTCCATTCATTGAAGAGGCGTTTTTTTTTTTCATCACATATCCCAGGCTAGCCTCAAACTTTTTTATATAGCTGAGGATTATCTTGAACTTCTGATCCTCTTGCCTCTAACTCTTCAATGCTGGGATTTCAGTATGTGTCACCACACTTAGTGTGTGTTGGGGATCAAACCCAGAACTTTATCCATTCTAGCCAGCATTCTACCAAGTGCAATACATCTCAAGATTTTTTTGAGACACAGTTTTACTATATTGCTCTCGCTGTTTTTGAACTTGCTACGTAGACCAGGTTGTCCTCAAACTTGTAGCAAATGTCCTGCTTCTTATCTCCTAAGTGCTGGGATTATAAGTATGAATCACCATGTGTGTCCATACTCACATTGTCTTAAACTCAAATATTTCATTAGTGTTAGCATGCCATTTAGTATTCATACTAAAGAAACCAGAAACCTTGGTGTCAATAAGAACCTGGAGAATTCTGTATCATGTGTTTTTTAATGCTTATCTTGACTGAGGATTCCACCAAGTTTCCTGTCACAACAGGCTTCCCTTCTGAGTCCCCACAGTCTATACTCTGAAGAATGCATCTCAGCTGGGTTCCTGGATGGTCTGAATTTAGGAAGGAAGCCCAAGAGCCAGGGCTTTCAGAATGAATAAAAACAGTGTGAGTGGTAAGATAACTAGGTAACAGCCTATTGTTAGAGATGTGGTAGGTTTTTCTTTAAACTTCTTAATCCCTGGGAAAGATTTGGAAAATGAATTGAACCCTGGTTTGTCATTTTCCCCGCATGGTTCTTTCTGTCTTTATAATAAACATAAGAGCTTTAGGACTCCTTTCTCTCATGATGTTTACTTCTTTTCTTTACAGGAAGCATTCTAAGTCATAGTGGTACTGTGGCACCCCATCACACACACCCTCCCTTCTCATTCGCGCCTCCAGTCACCCCAATGTAAAGAGAAAGATAATGAAAATGCTGCAGTTTTGTCAAGATTTTCTGGCACCATTCAGTGTCTGCAAATGTTACAGGAGGGTGTGCAGATAAACACAAAAGGGCATTTCTCCAACCAGAAGAACACTGTTCAAGTGAGCTCTCATTACTGCTCTCTGCTGTTCAGTTGCCTTGAGAATAATTATGTGCAAGCACTGTTTGGATTGCGTGGTGACCTAGCCAGAGGAAGATGATTCTGGAAATAAACAGTAGCTATGTATCACAGAAGCCTACAGTCTGTTTAAGTAATACTCTGCACATGTCTACAGGTGGACTGTCTAAACCCTGGGGTTTTGTTTTCTTTACCACTGCTAATCACCTCCATCTACAGTTAACCAGACCCAAGAGCAGAGCTTAAACCTACTGCTCACCCCTCTCTAACCACAACCACCATCACAATTTTTCATGATTATCTTGGTTCTTTTTAACCTTACCACTCAGCAAGTTATCTTTCATCATGTACTCCACACACAGAGACACAAATGAGTCTTTGATAAGAGTATATAAATGAGGTCTGGGGAGATGGCTTAGTGGATAAAGTCACTTGATCCACATTCCTGCTGGACTGGGTTTGATCTTCAACACCCACATAAAGTTAGATGCAAATCTGTAATTCCAATATGCCTATGGTAATGAGAATTGGAGTCAGAAGAACCTGAAGTTACACTGGCCATCTAGTCTGGCCTTCCCAGGAGCAAAACAAGAAGAGAGATCCTGTCTTTACAAGGTGGAAGGAGAGAACCAACACCACAAGGTTGTCCTCTGACCTCCACACATGGGCTGTGGCATGCACCTGCCCATGTCCACACACATGCACACACACACACACACACACACACACACACACACACAAATATTCTGCTTCATAATTAAAGACCTTGTTTTCCATGTGAATGAATATAACTCCATAGTCGTGGAATGACTCTAAATTCTAAACTCAATTCAATTTCCTGGGTTCTATTTGAAATCATTTTCCTAGAAAGTATGTTGTAGTCATCCACATGTTGCTGGGATGAACTTCCAAACCAGGCACAGTTATGGGAGGAAGGGATTTATTGAAGTTACAGATCCAGCAGAAGTTCCATAGTGGCAAAAGATGCTGGCCCCCCTTCATAGGTCCAAGCACACACACACACACACACACACACACACACACACACACACACACCACACCAGCAAAAGGGTGGGGGAAAGGAAGAGGAGAGATTTCCTTCCTCTCTATAGAGCCTTAGGGTGGGGTCTTGTAACTCTTTCCCAGACTTTCAACTTCCCGAGTCTCTGGAATTTCCTTCCTGCACTGCCCTCCCTGGAAGGGATGTTTGTTTCTAGCTAACATGACTTCCAGAATCCCCTCAGTCTCCTTTCTCTCTTCAGTTTGGAGGACATCTGCTTTACAACACTCAAGATTACTGTGGATTACTAACAGGTCAAGTTGACAACAAAACTTAACCATCATAAGAGTATATGTATGTGTGAGTAAAAGACAACTCCTCTTTTCAGGTGTTTGTTTCCAGAGTGGGCTTATATTTTAAGAAAATATAGGTATTCTCATATGTTTGTCTGACCTAGAAATGTATATGACATTGTCTTATTTTGACTGAAAACAGAATTGTCATTGTGCTTTTTGTCAGCACTCACTTCCAGGTGCTTTCTTATATGGCATCAGTTGTGGACACACCCCATTTATGTGTTATGTCTCCTGACCTAGAGGTCCTTTCAAGGTCCAGGTCTACATTTTCACGTGTTGGATGGAATTATGACCTTGAATCTTCCCTATTTCACCATGAGTTCACAGTTTCCCTACCCAATCCTCTCTCTCACTTGTGTCAAAGCTGCTTATGGTCCCATGTATCCAGTTTCTGGAGACCTTAGCTAAGCTTGCCAGGATCTTTCCTGAAGAGGGTCCATGTAGAAAACAAAATACGTTTGTGAAGATAAGAAGAACTTATTTGAATTCTTCTCCTGAGAAGGTATGAGTCAAAGAGTTTCTTCTGGTTCTTCCCCTATTTTTTTTCTGGAAGTTATTTAATTGCTTTGAAGTTTTATGAAAAATTGAAAAGTACTTAAAAAATTCTAAATGCCTGGAAGGCATTTTTGGAAGCCAGTTAGTAAAATTGCTCATTTCTTGGGTAAAGAATGCAATGTAGGTAGACACAGAATGGGCTGCTAGGTCCTGGGTGAGGCTTTGCTTCGCCTGAATGGAATGGCAAGCTAACTAATCACATACTCCCTATCTTTTGAGGTAGCTTCATCTTTATTTCTTCCTTATCACTTAAGGTACTGTCATCTCCATGTCTTCCCTGTCTGTCTACGCACCTTCGTCTCCATTTCCCATCTTCACACCTACAAGAAGGGCTTCTTCTGAGAATTGCATGCTTTGAATTTGCCAAAGTCCAGTTGTAGAAGCCTTCATTTTTACCTGACTCTAGCTATAATAATTTAATACAGGACTTTAAACACATGCCTTGCCCCTCATTGTGAAGGTTAAATTCTTTTGTCAAGTTGATTTTATTGTCAACTTGAACCAATTAAGATACACACCTCTTGGGCTGTGAGGGCATTTTCTGGAAGCACTGTTGGAGGAAGAGCTTCCTGGAGAGTGAGTGGGCGTATTGCTTGGCTGCTCTGGTATCTTTCTGGTGAATGCATATACCTAGGTTTTGCCATCCTATGTGGACATTTAGAAACCAGCTTCATCAGCCTTCCCATGTGGACTGAAGACAGGCATCTCTCCAGGAATCCTCAGGCCTTAAGCACAATATTGCGACTGCTGAGGTCTCCAGCCTCATGGACTAAGCAGTTCCCAGGTTCTCTGAATCTCCGGCCTGCAGACAGTCATTGCTGGATTGCCAGTCTGTGTTCTCTAAGTCCTTTTCTTTTCATAAACTGCTTCTGGCCAAGTACTTGGTTCCAGCTGTGAAAGAGTAACTGCTATTCCCATCATACTTGAGTTCCTGTAGGTAGTAGTGTTTCTTCTCATACCTGTCCCACATGGTAAACCTAAAATCAAAACCAGTCACCAACCCAAGAATAATGATCTGATAATGGATGCCCAAAAGCAAAATTAATTATTTCATATTTAATAAACCATGTTATCAATATATTAAAGAAGTGTTGTTCCTGTTTAAAAATGACTATTATGTGATTAGAAGAAGAACTGAAAAGAAGGGGACTACACTCAGATATGAGCATAACTCTTAGGGAGGTGAAATTCCTGTCAGTAAACTAATTGAATTCAATGCCTTTCTCTAGACGGGCATCTGTAAATAGACTTGTACATCAGTAAGTACCTACTGGGTTATGTGCCTGTAGTTCCTCATGGTTATTTGAAATGAGCCTGTGGTGATGGATGCAGCCTAGTATAATAATTTTTTTTTGTGCTATAGAAAAGGCACAGTTCCTCCAGGACTTCTGAAATGCCCTTTTATACTCTTTACAGAAAGGTAAAATGATTGCTTTATCAAACCCATGTCCATAGGAAATGGATTTCTTTATTAGATCAAACGGTATTTTCTGTGGATGAACCTGCCTCAGTCTTTACTTCTCTCAAGAAAGTTTTAAAGACTACAGGAGGGGTTTTCACTTGGTGTGCACATTTTTGGTAAAAGACACACTGGAGAAAGATGATGTAATCATGACTCTCATACAAATATAAAGTATTTGTCAAATACTTTTTAAAACTCCCTAATTAGTGAAGGAACTGGAAATGTTAAAACTGGATGCTAACAGGAATTTAAAGCACCAACTAATACATATGCTTATTAGAAAGGCTGGTTTAAATTTGCTTAATAGATGTAAAACTGGCTTCGTCAACAGTGGAGATGGAAGTGGATTGGATCTCCACTGGACTGAATTTATTTGCATATTTCTAACTAAGATATTTACATTGCTATCAGGCTCATGCCTGTCTCTACTGAATTATAAAACAAAGACAACAAAAGGCATAAACTCACTAGCATCTAATAACCCTTGGTGTGTTCTAAACAATGCCTTGTTTTCCAGTGAGAACCCCTGTGATCTTTGGTGGATTTAATTAGCTTTTAGATTTTCATAAGAATAACTTCTTGTTTGGGCTTTGATTTTTTTTTTCAGGATTTTGGAGAAGTTACATCCTATTTATATTTAAGAAAGATTTTTATTATTTTGGTCTAATCCCCTGGCTCCATGTTCAGCTTAGACAAATCAGCCAGAAATATTTCTTAGAGAAGAACACATCTCCAAGTTGGAAAATGATTTTGAGGAGCATGTAAAAATCATTACCTTCATCTCATTTGCCGAAGGTGTTGTCTGGTGAAATAAAATCTAAAAGAGGGTGTTGGGCATTTTAAAGTCTATTTCAAGAAACAAACAAAACATGGCAAATCTTTTTCTTTTAGTGTGTCTCTTGCTATGCATTTCAGAGGAGTTAATAGAATTATGTTAAATAGAATTATAGTAATCTAGAGAAAGAGTTTTATGGACATGTGGTCCAAAGTTCTAAACAGTTCTATCAATGCCTCACTGATGAATTGCTTCCCCTACTCACTAGAACTCTGTAATGACAGGGTCTCTATCTTCTTTGTTCACTATTGTCTCCCCAAAACTTTACTCACATTTGAGGCATAGGATATATGCAGGAATGATTGGTCCCTTGAAAGTTGAAGAACAATTATTTGTTTTTTTTATGTGTGTGTCTGTGTACAGCGTGTGTGTGTGTGTGTGTGTGTGTGTGTGTGTGTGTGTGTGTGAAGGTCAGAGGACAGTCACAGTGTGCCCATTCGTCTGTCCTCTCCTTCCACCTTCTTTTTGAGATAGGGCCTCTGTTTTACCACTATTTGAGTGACAGTCTATTATGTCCCCTGGCTCCCGGATGCTCCTGGCACATTATCCAGCACCATAGGCACGAAGGGATAACGGGTGAATGAGTCAACTTGTGTTCAGCTTTATGTGAGTTTTGGGGAATTGAATCCTGGCCTGAAGGCTTGTGAGCAAGTGTCTTTAACTACTGAGCCATCTCCCCAGGCCAAGAACCGCTTTCTAACCACTTGTTCTTGGTCTGACATTGTGTTAGGTACCAAAGATGAAAAGTACATATATAAATGATGTTAGATCCATATTTTAGAAAATGTCCCAATCTTTTATCAGATTGTTTCCCCAAGGGAATTTGTGTTTGAGGGAAGAATTTCAGACCACATAGCTGATTTACAGGAAACCAGTTTGGAGGCTATCCAAACTAGTTTAGCATTATTTCGAGTGGGCTCTCCCTGAGCAGCAGTCATGGTGTCACCAAGACAGGTTACCCAGCTCCCCTTAAGTAAGCCTCTCATCAGAACCGCCTCCATTCCAGCACCTAAGAAAAGTAAACTGCACCCGCTAGTGGTGTTCCAGAATTGCACCTGCACACTTTCCAACACCCTGTTGGATCCTTGTAACCAAATGGGGTTTGAATGTGAAATGTCCCCCATAGGTTCATATATTTCTGGACACTTGGTCCCCAGCTGATGGCATTGTTTGTGAAACCTTGAATAGGTGAAGCCTTGTTGGTGAAAGTGACCTCAGTGGTTTCTTAGAATGGTTGCACTTCCTGTCTCCTTCTCTGCTTCTAGACTGCAGTGATCAATCTTAGAATCCCGCTGCCGCATCTTCCCTACCATGATGGACAGTATGCTCTCACACCATGAGCCAGAATAAACTCTTCTGTCCTGAAGTTGCTTTTGTCATCACCTGGTGAGAAAATGATCAATGCATTACATTACCCAAAGGGGTAGTTAAGGATTATTACTGCAGCCACACAGTTTTTAGGTTTTTAGCTTTTAGGATAAGATTTGCAGTCTGCCTGAATTCAGAGGCCAAGTGACCTTTAACCCTGCACTGTATGGCCTCAATATCTGTAATAGGTATGCCAAGTTCAGGGTCAAGTCTCTGTGTGTCTCTCTGTTTGGGAAGAAGAGGGTAGTTTTCTCCCATATTCATGACACAAATGAGCAAAAAATGTGTATGAACCATTTTTGTTACACTTAGTACTTCTCATCACCCAGGCTCCTGAATACGAGGAGAAATTTCATAGTGACTCTGCTCATTGAATCAATACATCTATTAGCTGTAACATGCAATTTGAAGGTCCAGGAGGCCATTGGATTTATGTTTTGTAGAATTATTATCTTCCATCTGGGGAGTATGTGCTGTGATGGTGGCACTGAAGAGATTTCGAAAAGTGTCTAGACTCCAGAGAGGTCATTTAGTCTCTCCCATAATGACGCTTGGGCCCTGCCACCTACCCTCTGCACAAAGAGTTCAGACATGGATTCTATCTGCCTATAAGTCATCTCTCAAACTTCTGTATTTGCAGGATGGCCTGTCATTTTTCTTGTCATTTAAAAAAAATTCCAAAACCTTTAACATTTGATTTTTTTCCCCCTCAGAATTTTCTGCTCCTAAAATGTCTACATTTCTCCTCCCTCGCCTTGGAGTCCACGTTTGAACTCAGTGTGCTTTTCTCAAATCCCTTCCCTCTTCTCATTAACCTGGCTCCAGTGCCCACACGTTCCCTATTGGAGCTTTATTGTGTCATCTACATAAATTACTGAGGTCATTTCAGCCTTATCACAGATCTCCTTTCACACCTAGGCTTCAGAGTTTTTGGTTTCTTGCCATTATCCCTGATTAGTCTTACATTTCTTTTGTCTAGTAATGGCCTGGCAAGAAAATAATTTTTTTAATGTTACTTTCACCTAATTTAATTCTTTTCAACAAAAGGCTAATGTCCTCAGATCACAGTGCCACCCCAAAATTCATTTGATTGTCTCTTTCAGTATTGCACTAATGTGAACTGAATGTATAAAGCAATGCATAAGAAGCCAGAATACTACAGTCTTATATATTTATTTAACTTTTAAATGTAGACTTGGCCCAGTTTTTGTTAGCTTAAGTTTCTAAAAGTTATCTTTGAGCTAAAAAAGAATTACCTAATATGTAATAGACAAATAATTATTTTTAAAGTTTAAATTCTATTTAGTTTGGATTATTATAATGCAATATTTTGTGAAATTTTGTTTCATTTTAACTTTTATTTTGGGAAAATTTAAACATATGTGAAGGTAGTATAGTCATAACTCCCATGTAATTATCGCTCAATTTTATTTATTATTTTCAACTCCTCACCAGTCTTGTTATATGTTTATTTCCATTGACTTCCTCCTTCTTTCTGGAGTGTTTGGGGACAAATTTTAGACACATATAATTTTGCATAGTGTTGAAGGGTATAGTAAAGTAAAAAAAGACTCCTTGTAAAAATAATGCCATATCATAATCACAAGGAAAATTTTCTTTAAAATTATCAAGTAATAACAGATGCTTCAGTTCCTTTGGTTGTCTTATTTTGTGCATGGTTTGCTTGCCTCAGTGGAAATCAAGTCTGAAAATTTGTTTGATGGCTATAATTCACATATTTAAAAATCTTTTTAGGTAGGTCTCACTATGTAGTCAAGGTTAGCCTTTAACTAATAATTCTTTTAATCAGCCTCCAAAGTACTGGGATTATAGGTGTGTATTGCATACCTGGTTGCTTTCATGTATTATTTTTGGGGTAGGGCCTCATTGTAATCTAGGCTGACATGGAACCCCCTTTGTAGCTCAGACTGGTCTTGATCTCACAGATACCCTCCTACCTCAGCCTCACGATCACTGAGATTAAAGGCATGTGCCACCTCTCCATTTATTTCTACCACTTTATATATTGAAGAAGCCAAATAACCCCTATGACAGAGTTTCTTGCAATCTGATTTTGTGGATTGCAATGTTAGGGTGAGGCTAATACATTTCTTGTCATTTATATTTTCTCTAGATTGGCATTTTAATCTATAGTCTTGACAAAGATTATCTTTGGTGTTTGGTAAAGACTTCCATGTGTTGATTTCTCTCTCTCTCTCTTTGTGAATCTGCTCATCACTGGTTATCACTTCCTAGCTCCACTGAACAGCTACAGAAAGGTTATCAGTGCATGTCTGAAGCAATACATATTTTCAGAAATATAGTCATCTCATGCCTTGTTTGATGTTAGCATTAAAATTAGGAGTTTGAAAAGATGAAAATAAATTTATCTCCTCCAAATAAATATCATTTTATTTAACCAAGTTTCTAAGGACATAGATAATGTGATAATTTTACTGTTTGGTAAGATCTTATAGGTCTTGTGTTTGGAGTTGCTAGGTGAGGACACATACACACAATAGAATACTGCTGAGAAAGTTGGCATTCTCTAAATGATATTTTTAAAAATATGGCTATATGCATAAATTGGTTTTTGGAAGATTCTTTTTGGGAGAGGTAGTCTGAACCTGAACCTTATAAGTTGTTGTCAAGGTACTACTGCTAGAGAATTGTCAAAGGTATAGAAGTTTAGGAATGCATTTTGTAGCTTTTGGTCTACTGTTTGACTTTTCTCCATGACTATGTATGCTTATTTTGACTTTTCTTCTTTGTGTTCATATAGCTAGAAACCTAGTCAACGCTAACGTGTGTGAGTGAATCATTTAATTTAAATGAAATTGAGAAACTATTCAAGATACCTGCCTGGATTTTGATGCTTTCTATTTTGGTGGGAGGAAAAAAAAAACTAGGACACAACACTTCTGTTTATGAGCACACTTATTGCATATTTACCAGGCCCTGGGGGATACAAGAGGAAAGATCCTAATCCATTTTATGATTTCCCACAGGACTCTCAGCAGCCCGCACGATAGGAGGATGGGTCCAGCACCAGGCCTCCACTCATGTCCCACAGCCCAAGACCTCACATGGCTTCGTGAATACCTATGAGCCTTCCTCTGACCTAACATGAAGTTGTGTGGCCTCTGCTGCTTCTGTCCACTGTGCATCTGCCTTGTGTTGGTCTTTGCTGGGCACTAGCATTGAAGCCTATAATCTCTGAACATGGCTGTTTACCTCCTGCTTTAATGAAATCAGTTCTCGCAAGGGCACGTGCCTCCCCAAGGGAAAGAGTAATTTTTCTTTTTTGACCACATTCCCTTTCAGAGGCTTGAGGCTCCTAAAAACCTCTGAACTTACAGCAAATGAGTTTTCTTCTCTTTTGTGAAAAAAAATATAGATTGATGATGATTCTGTTAATAATGTTTTTAATCAAGTAAACTAATATTGGTATATATCTTTCCCTGAAAAGATAATTTTGCATTATTTCAAAGACTGAAAAGTATATTTAAACCACTTTGGAAAGAATACTTTGTCTTCAAAGTGTGCTGTCTGGTGACTTAATGTGGGACCTGACCAGTATGGAGCTGTGATTCCATTTACCACACACAAAAACTCAAACTGGGGAGAGGGAAGGCCAGGACAGTTCTTCAAGTTGGTGGGGCCTGCATTGGGTGCTTTTCATAGGACTTTGAAATGTGGAAAAAATCCAGATCTGCTCAGAAGGGTGAAGTGGACAAAAGAATCTAATAGGCAGTGCTAAAATGATAACAGGTGCATCATGTGTGAATGTAGTTAACAGAAAATTGACTTAAATGACCCACTGGAGTAGGCTATTGTAACAGTTACCTTTTCCTTGATGAGACGAAACATCTGAGCAGAAGTTGCTTACAGCAGTAAGAGGTTTGTTTTGGCTTTCATTTTGACGAGGCAATTCCTTCCTGGTGGGAAAAGGCTGGCACAAGAAGACATCCAGGTGTTACATCTTGTCACAGCAGCTGTGAGCAAGCAGCCAGAGTGAGAGATAATTCTCAATAGTTCAGTATTCACAATCAGAATTTTTAAAGGACAATTTTGTGTCTTAACCTTGAACATCCAATATCATCAGTTAAGTATTTTAAATGATGCTTAGAAGTTACCTATGTTAGGCGTTATCTAACTTTGTTATCTCCAGCATTGGGTTGGAAGAATAAACCTCCAGGCCCACTCCTAGTAACACATCACTTCTAGTAAGCTTCTACCTGCCCAGGCTCTACTTGCTGGGGATTTAGTACAAAGCTTAACTCACAACACTTGAGGCTGTAGGAGATGCTTCATATTCAAGCCAACACAGTTAATTTTCTCAATGAAGCAAAACATCCTGAAGTTTTGGGTTTTTTCTTTCAGTTCAATTGCTCAAGTCAACACTAGAGATTAGCCTATTTTTTTTTTTGTCCTACTGTGTCTAATCATTTTTCCTACTTATACATTTTGGGATTTCTTCTATCCTGACTGTGTAAGTCAAGGTATGGTCCTACTAGACTGTAGACTCACCATCTGCTTTCATGTGTGTCTAAGATTATTTGACAACAAGCAGTTTATAGGCCCAACTAAACTCTTTGGTGCTGAACTATGTGGCTTCTTTTCCCAGGGAACCAAGGAAACAAAATAATGTGAGATGTCAGATGGAACTGGTTTCTTTTGTGCTGGGCAGTGAACTACCAAAATGTTCATATCTTCTTGTCAGGAAGATGGTTGGGAAAATCTTCTATTTGACTGTTGGTAGTTGTACACATAAGCTGTTCTGTGATTCTGAAGAAGCACCTGTGAGTGTGGAATTTTCACCTTTTGTCAACATAAACGAAGTTATTTAGTTAAAATTGTGTGTCAAGAGCTCCAAGGCTGCACGACAAAGATAACTTCTAAACATCATTTAAACTACTTAACTGATGATATTGAACATTCAAGGTTAAGACACAAAACTGTCCTTTGAAAATTCTGATTGCGAAACAAAGGAATGCTAATCCGGGAAGAGATGACGCCTGTGGAGAAGGAGGACTGTTCACTGGCAATAAGCATTTCCACTTGGTAAGGTCTCAATGCTGCCATGAATTCCATCCTTAGTATCAGAAGACATTTTAAGAGCACCTGCTAAAACCAGGGGGAGCAATGTCTTTTATTTTATTTTCAAGCAGAGAGATGCAGAGAGAGAGAGAGAGAGAGAGAGAGAGAGAGAGAGAGAGAGAGAGAGAGAGGAGAGAGTGAGCAAGCACACACCAGGGCCACCACCTTGTGAGTTTGAGTCTGGCCTATGTGGGTTCTGGGGAATTGAACCCAGGGCCTTAGGCACTGGAGTCAAGTGCCTTAACCGCTGAGCCATCTCTCCAGCCCAGCAATGTCTTAATCACCATGATCTAATCAACAAATTGAGGGGTTGAGAAAGCAAAAGTGAACTCTCAGAATACTACTAGTTTAATTAGTTGAAAAGAGAATTCTCTAGGAATCCGGATTTCTTCTCCTTTTTGGTGCTTATATTGTGCACTCTCAAAATTATGTTTCACTGTAAATATCCAGTCTAAGTTGTTCTCTGGAACATTGAGATGTGTGGGAATTCTTTACTCAATATTTTTATAAAATATTTGTTATTTACACTCAGGAAGAAGAGGAGAGAGAGAGGAGAGAGAGAAGAGAGAAGAGAGAAGAGAGAGAGAGAGAGAGAGAGAGAGAGAGAGAGAGAGAGAGAGAGAGAGAGAGAGAGAGAGAGAGAGAGAGAGAGAGAGAGAGAGACAAAGGGGCACAGTAGGGCTTCCAGCTGCTGCAAATGAACTTTAGATACACGTGCCCCTCTGCATCTGGCTTTACCTGAGTACCTGGAATGGAACCTGGATTCGCAAGCAAGTGACTCGAGCCCTGAGCCATCTCTCCAGCCCCTTTCTATGCAACATTTTAAGCATACTGCTTCACAGGTATCTATATGTATTCCTAAGAAAGACATAAAAGAATTCAGGCCATTACATAAATTGTGCATCGTCCTTGTTCTCTGATTTGAATAACTTAGGTTTTGGTACTTAACAGTGTCCATTATGTGATCCATGTCTTCAAGGCCGAGTGCTCCTAGGTGGCAGACAAGTTTACTAATCTTCAGTGTCTGCTGCTGTGCGCACCACTGCTCTTTCACTCGAGTGAAAACCACCTGCGAGGCTCATGCTCCTGGCTATATTCTTAAGCCTCATAGTCATCTGTGAATACTCCCTGGCCATTCACTGACGACTTAGGGACTAGAGTTCCTGTTTCATATCCTGCAACCATCCCAGCTCCTGTCAGATTAGAGGCAGAAGTCTACTTTGCCAACTGTTTGGCCTCTGCGTCTTCTGCCCATCCGTATGTTTCCACATGTCCTTCATAACTCCTCACCCCCTGCCTATTCTAGAATTCTCTTTTCTGGCCTAAGAGCACCTCCTATTTTCTTCCCTTATTCTTTGGATGATTCTTAGTCTCTCTTCAAAGCTTTGAATTCTCCAGGTTCCCCTTGAATATTTCTCGGGTTAAATTCGAATGCCTTTTCTTTGGACTATCCCAGCCCTTGCATGGCATTAATTAGTATCCCTGTGAATTAAAAAAAAAAACAAAATAGCATCCTACATGTTGTTCAGAGTTCACTGGTGAACTCCAGGTTCTTTGTGTGTGTGTGTGTGGGGGGAGAGACATGTGTGGTGTGTGTTATGTATACTGTATGCATATGTGTGTAATACATGCATCCTGTGTGCACAGGTGTGGCAGCCAGAGGAGAATGACTGGATATTGACCTTGATTACCTGTCTGTCTCCTTTAAACGGTCTCTCACTGAGCCTGCAACTACTGTTTTCAGACTTGATTCTCAAGCCCTAGAGATTCTCCAGTTTCAGACCTAGCCCCCGCAGAGCCCCCTCTGTGACAGAGGTTACAGGCCTGTGTGGCCACACTTATCTTCTTATGTAGGTGGAGGATAAGGGAATCAAATTCAGATGGTCTCTGGATCTCATGCTTGCTCTGCAAGCACTCTTACCCGCGGAGCCATCTCCCCAGCCTGGAACTCTGGGTGCTTATAAGATTTCCTATCCAGTCTCTTGCTTTGGAAGTCTAAAAGAATTTTAGCGTTAGCATGTTCCCCATTCAGTCCTTAGCTTTCACACTGCAGTCTGCAAAATGCATAGCCTTGCTCTGGGGGCTTAGCTTTCTACCCATTTTTCCTATCTCAGTGTTGGCATCTGGTTTTTCCAGTCATAAATGTGGAATCTACCTTTGAATGTCCAACCCAGCCCTGTTGAGATTCCTTCCTAAAAATCTCTGCAGCCTGTCTCAGATGTGCTTGTGTTTCCCTGCCCTCCTGCTATTATCCATGCCTAGATGACCATTGTTCTAAGAAAGCACCATTGCCCTTGGCCCTCTATTATGGAGCTTCCATAGCCCACATGGAGAAGCTAGTGTAAGAACCCAGGGACAGCACAGCTGTTCCACTCCTCATGTCTTCAAGCTGTCAGCTTCTGTTTTCCTGTCAAGTCTTTCTTGAGATATCATCTCCTCTGGGAACCATCTTCTGGGCACTTCCTGTTCTTAGGCTTGGTCATGTGCCTCTCAGGCACTGCCCTGGTTGGAGCTTGTTCCCTGCTTTCCATTCGTCTTTTATCACCATCACCCTGTCAGCCAGGCTCTTTTCCACTTCCTTCATCACTGCTCTGAGAAATGATTGGAACAGAGTTGGAACTACATCAAGAAGAAAGAGTGACCGTGTTGCCAGGCTGCTGGAGACTTGATAGCTGAGGTCTGGAGTCAAGTATGTATGCTTTGCACTCTTGACTGATTCCATGATAACAGACACAGTTATTCATTCATTTATAATGTATCCAATGCACTTCTGACTGGATCCCACTCAGAATGACTGCGCTAAGGGCAAAAAGATCATGAATGGATATAGGAATTAATGAATAAATGCATCTATACACAGCACATTGGGAAAGTCCTGTGAAGAAAATGGGATGGACAATGATTGGGTGGATAACCAAGGTGGTGAGGGAAGACCTCTGTGAGGAGATGTGACTCCAAGCCCTGAGGTGTTGGAGGAGGAGGATCCAGTCACACCAGGAGCTTGGGAAGAGCTTTCTGGGAGAAAAGCACAGCAGGTGAGGATTCCTCAGGGCCATCTGTTTATCCTGCCTCATTTATAAATCCAGACAGTAATAATAACAGTGCAGGATGTCTTGAATGGTTGAAATACCATTTACAGCATCTAGCCCGAGAACTGACAGTAAGCACCAAACAAATGTTAGGAGCATTATTAAGAAAAAAGTAGATCAATTTGTGTTTTTTGGAAATGGGGTCTTTATTTATGGATAGGTAACATGGGGACCCAAATTTAGCCTAGCAAATCAATTTGAATAAATTATTACTGAGCACCTACAGAATATAGCCTGCTATGTAAATCTTAGGAAATATCTAGGAACTAAGCATTTGTTTTATTTTACTTTTCACTTTTGTTATTTATCACTGCCTTATCTCACTATCTATTCGATAACGTATTTCCCTCAAATCTCTCTTTCTCTTTTTCTTTCTGTCTCTCTGTTTCTCTCTCTCTCTCTCTCTCTCTCTCTCTCTCTCTCTCTCTCTCTC
>PVHP010003875.1:0-75259 GCA_004024765.1 Zapus hudsonius | reverse complement strand
ATTCCATAGTCTCTGAACAGTAACAGCAACCAAAGAAACATGCCAAGAAAGGAATGCAGGTAAGGAAATGCGATAGTGATGGTTTCAGTATTGTTCAGAGACCTTGCTCTTCTTGTCCACACCATTTCTGAAGGTTTTAAGAAGACTCAATTATTAATGTCCAGAACATTTGGGCTTCTTAGAGAACATGGAAAGACTGCTAAATTATTAATACTATTAGTTTTTCTGATTTGTATCATTATTCTTCTCTTAACTGAGCTGGAGGATGGATTTCCCAGTGAATTATTAATATCCTCATTTTAGAATGCTCAGTCAGCTTACTGTGTGAACCTTTCCCTGTGCTCTGGCCTGCCTGGGCCCATCTTCCTCCATGATGCTTCCTCTGGGCCTCTCAATCCACATTTGTTATACGCAGTCCAGTCTCACCTTAGTGCAGGGCTCAGTCAAGCATGGCCAGCATACTGTGCTGCAAGCATGGCTGACACAGTATTTCTACCTGCATCACCTTGTGCACCTGCTGAACAACCACTCTCTGATTCCCCGCAGACAAGACTGTGGGCAGAGTAAGGATTGCCTTGGCATCTGGCTCTAAAGCTTTTCTTTATTTGGGTTGCCCTTAATACTGGCTTTCTTACATTGTTTTTTTTTCAATGCATGTATATACTTTTCATATGACTATAATCTTTCCTCTGGGTAGAGATGGTGTGGCACATACTAAGTTACTATCCAGAAAATTCTTGTCTCCAAGTGAACGGTCAATGAATCAGAGTTTAATTCATGACATAGATAAGAACATAATTCAGTGAATATTGCATGATTTCTATGTGTAAGCTACATTAACTTTAAATATTCAATATATTTAAATGTCTTATTTATCGTTTAAAATAACCATCTGAAGTAATTTCCACAGCATCTTAGTAGTTGAGCTTGTATGTTCTACCTTCCCAGGTATGAATTTTGGTCTTTACAGATAGTTATATAAGTATACCTAGAAGCTGTACAAGGAAGGGACTCACCTCTCACTCCCTCAGTTTCCACACCTGTAAAATGTGAGCAGTAACTGTGCCCACCTTCGAAGGAGAGTGTGAGGATTCAAGCATCTGAGCAGCTAAAGCATGCAGGAGAGGGGTTTACACATAGTTGGAGTTGAATGATTATGACCTATCAATATTTTCATTTGTTTTTCTTTAATTTTTATTTATTTATAAAAAGGGAGAGAGGGAGGGGAGAGAGAAATTGAGCATGTGCAAGTGTGTGTGTGTGTGGATGTGTGTGTGTGTGTGTGTGTGTGTGTGTGTGTGTGTGGATGGGTTCACCAGGGCCTCTTGCTACTGCACACAACTCCAGATGCATGCACCACTTTGTGCATCTGGCTCTACATGGGTACTGGGGAAGCAAACCCAGCCTGCCAGGCTTTGCAAGCAAGCACTTTAACTGCTTTGCCATCTCCCCAGCCTTTTATCAGTATTTTAATCCTCACTTTACAAATGAGGAAACTAAACTCACTACAGTGAAGTCATTTTCCCAGTTCATTAAGCTTCATAATAGTGGGGTTAGGGTTCCAGTGGGCTGCCTTGTGCAGTAGCCATACCCAGGTACAAGCCCTCTGATCATCCAGACTGTAAGGGCTCACTCACTGAGGAAAAGGATAACTATGGCTTGAGTCACTTCTCACCTGACTCAGAAGGACCTCTCAGCAATATGAGTGTCACAGCTTCAGGTCTCATAGGATTTGGAGGAATCACGTTACCATAGCTACAGGATGGCTCTGTGTTGCAGGCTGGAGCCCTGCCTATGGTCTGCCGGCTCTGTGCTTAGCATTGCAAAGGACATGAAAGAAATGTAACAGGCACTCCTGGCTGCTAGAAATTTATAATGTATAATGCATAGAGAACAAATGACCCTGCTGGGCATATGAAGCAATTAAATAATAGCACATTCACAACATCAAGGCACTGGATGATTAATTAAGTCCCAAGATAAAGGATGCTGATAGTGAAAGCCCCATAGGCAAATTGAGGGGAAAAATTAATTTAGCTGGAAAGATTTCATGGAGAAGGCAGAATTTAAGGCCAGGGTTGTGGGAGTAAGTGGTACCGAAGAGAGGTTTCCAAGAGGCAGGAGAGCTAGCTCTCCAGGCCAGAAGTAGCTGGCTCTCACAATCATGGCTTCATTCTGAGAACAGATGTTACTTCAAGACTCATATTTATTTATTCTTCTGTCTGGTACAGAAACTTCCTAATGTCCTTGCTCCCTTCAAGTCTTAGGGAATGTGTCATTCTCTTTGGTGTTGTTTTTGTTTTTGATGCACCCAGTAGAGTTCAAGTTCCTCAGTAAAACACACAATAGCATTCTTGCTGAGCCTCCAGGAGTCATCTCCTTTTAGGCGCACAAAAGAGCACAGACCTCCTAGGAAGGGTAGTGAAATCTAAACAAATCCAAAGGTGAAGACAACGCCCCTAAACAACAGAAAACGCTCTTAAGACTCTAAGCTGCGCACCTGTAGATTATTTCTAATTACATTATTTACTTCAATTCAGAGTCATTTATATGCAAATGCAAAGGCAGAAAAAATTAAGAAAATGTATTCATAAAAATAATGTTGAAGAGGTTTGGGGGTACATTTGAGATGTTTTAAAATTACCATTTTTCATTGTACAAAAGAAACATTTTTCAATAACTATTATTTTGCAGTAAATTGAGAAGAAAATACCTGAATCTATTCACCTTTAATTATACAGGGACTAAGTTGTAGCCTTGAAAGGTAGCAGTTCTATCATTTCCTTTCTGAATGGCTGGTTTATGGGCCTTTAAATAGTTCAGGTTTGGAAATTGACTTCCAAAAAGTCTTTATTTCTTATTAAGTCCAAATGGATTGATACCATACAGTGTCAGAACTGTATACTTTTTTTTTTGGTCTTTTTCTGTCATTGCTTATGTTGCTGGCATTTCCTATAGCCAACTGACCCAAGGGGCTCTTGAAACGCAAAGCGTGACCAAGCGTTCTTAATTATCCAAGGGCTGAGGTCTGGCTCTCAGGTGGAGCTACTCATCTACTTCCACTCAGGGTTTAGCCCACAACACTCCGGGCAGCATATCCACTGAACTCTCCTTTCAAGCTGGAAGCCGACCAGACATCAAAGTCAGCACTTTGTGTTGTGTGCCAGTTTGGATTAGGGACAGCAGTATAAAGAGGACAGGCCAATGGCATCACCCAGTAACCCTGTACAACAAGTTTATAGCTAGAACTAAGAGGAGGTATGTTATTTCTCTTTTACCAGAACAGTATTTTGAAGTCAGGAATTCAACTCCATCCAGTATGGATAAATCCAAATTAAAAGCACAGTTTACATGGGTCTGAGAAGATAGCTCAGTGATTAAAGGTGCTTGCTTGCAAAGCCTGCTGACCCTGTGTTCAGTTCCCCAACCACCCATGTAAGCCAGACACAAAAAATGACAAGTGTCTGGTGTTTATTTGAAGTGGTCAGAGACCCTGGAGAGACCACATACCCAGCCGCACACTCACAAATGAATAAAATGTACATTTTACAAAGAAAGGTCTAACATTTCCATAGTGCTTACTGTTACAAAAACTTATAACTTCATCACTATTAATAATGATGCTAACAGTGACTGCCTTTGACAGAAAGGGGAACTGTGCAGGTGCTGACCTATATACCTTCTGAGGAAGGAAAGCAGTTGTTTAATTTCTGGGTCTGAAAACTGAGGTTCTGTGGTTATGCCCGATCCCACAGTTAGTGAATGACAGACCCTACTGCTGCTGTGACTTTGGGTAAGAGTTCAAGGGTCCTGTTGCACTCCCCTCTTCTTGTCCTCCCATCCACGCAGGTTCCACCATCAGCCATTCTTTTCAGTTATCAAGACAATGTTCTTTATCCCCATGTTTGCAGATGAACGAGCCCCTTCCTTGCTGTTGTATTTTCCATTTGCAGAACTGGTCCTGGCGTGTTCTGACTCCTCCACCCTAAAGTCTTTCTGGTACTTGGTTTGGGCCAAAGCCAGATGCTTTTTAAAAGTGTTAGATGTTGCTATAAAGATTTTTAAGGAAATGAAGCACCTATATTAAAATAATAATTTATTGCTAAAAGAGTTGTTGTATTGGCCGATATGAGAGGAGAATGAGTCATGAATATCAATTTTCCTCCCAGCCCTGAAATCACACCACATATTTGCTTATTTATTCTACCAACACCTAAGGCTTCTCTAGCTGACATCAGCAAGTGTTGGAGTTTAGAGAAATAAGTAAGTATTGCACACACTGGGCTGTGTCACTGAAGTCTGTTCAGACTACCAGTACAGCAACTGGCTAGGTAATTAACCGTACATCCCTGTGTATCATTCCCATTTATTTTAGAGATTGCTTTTGTGTACAGTCTCATTTTGGTTTATATACTAAGAAGCAATGGTGGTATAAACTCCTTGCAGGGTCCAGAATCTCAGAGGGGTTAAAGAATTTGCTCATATCTAGGAACGGGCTGAGGTGAGTGCCCAAGTCAGCCACATGCCGCTGGGATGAATCTCCAAACCAGGCACAGTTTATGGGAAGAGAGGATTTATTGAAACTACAGATTCAGGGGAAGTTCCATAATAGTGAAAGAGGCTGACTCCCCTTTCACAGGTCCAAGCAGAGAGAGAAAGAAGCCATCATCAACACCACACACACACAACAGCAAACAGGCAAGGGTGGGGTCTTGCAACCATATCATAGACTTCTTGACTCACCATCACTGGAATTTCCCTCCTGCACAGCTCTCCCAGGAAGGAAAATTTGTTTCTAGCTCCATGAGCCTCCTTACATCCTGCCCCCTATTGAGAGGGCTGTCTTCCTATAAACAACCTCAGAGTTGTAACCCAAGATTACAGAAAAAGTCAACTTGACTACAAAACTTAACCATCACAATGGGACTCCAATTCAGGTTGTCGCGATCTTTCTGCTTTGCTGTGCCCTGTAGATTCTTGGCAGAAGCAGGGCATGGGCACAGAGGATTTACTCTGTTTAGAGGTCACACTGGATCCTCTTAGTCCTTGAAGTCCTCTCCCAGCACAGCCAACCAGGAAGCCTCTTGTTTTCCAATACAGAAGCATAGCAGAAGTCTGGCGCAGCATGGTGAATTCTAGTGTGCAGGTTCTTAGGTCTGTGAGGTGAGACAGGGAGCTCTGTGCACCCCCCTGGTGGGGAACCTGCACAAAGGATCAGAACCTAGTAGGTAAGGCCATGATTTTAGACTTTCTCTCTAATACACTTTCATGGCTGAGCAAGAGAATAAATCATCCACAGGTATTTATGGAAGGGTTACCTATGGAACTCCTGGTAACAATGAGAAAGTACTGCTAAAGAACACGAAAACAGTTTTTCATCATAGTTCCTTTTAAAGTCGGCTTCACAGGGTATTTGAACTACATTGTTTTGACGTATAAAGTCAATATTAATTATTAAAGTATAGTCTCCTACTGTGGAATTGTCATTTTACTTTTGACATGAAGCAAAGTATAAAGATGATAGAATGGGAACGAAAATATATATATAGGTTATAAATACCTTTGCTTACTTGAACCCTGCTGAAATCTTTTCTACATGAAATGAATATTATATAGTTAAACTGAATTACTTTTGCAAGAAGAAGTATGCAGTATTGAACAACCTGCATGTATAGTAAATATTGAGGCCTGGGCACTGATAGGCCTTTAGAATAAATGCTTCTCTCATTACTAATGTGTATGTGAAGCAAAGGCAATGGAGTCATTATTTTTAAAATAGAAGGTGCTTTGTTTATTAGTAGTGTGGACCATGAGTGCATTCTATTGATTTCCGAAGTCTCTGGAGGAATCTTTCAAAGGATCAGGATATTTGAGGCATTCATTAATCATTTGGGTTTGTATTAAGCATTGGGTTCAAATGGGGCTTTAGTCTTATAATGTGCCATTTGCTTGGTGGACCTAACTATATTTTTAAGACACCAAATGATAGTTAATAACAGTACATCAGAATGCTCTGAAGCTGGAGCCATTGGAGGCCAAGGAAGGGCATGTTCTTCAGGCATTTATAATTGGATAGGATACACGCTCCACTTATGACTTCCCTTTTTTAAGAATCACTTTTAAGGAATTATTATCTGAAAAGATTTATCCTTTCAAAATATGAATTTAAATATATTAATTTTTACTTTGTCTGGATGATTACATTTTCTTGAAGCAGAAATAGTATACTGTCAGATAGGACAGACAAAATGAGTAAGAAAATCCTCATGCCCACCTAGCTTATAACCTATAGAAAGTTTGTATTGTTCATACAGTGCAACACAACATCCCATAAGGAAGGTGGGAAGAAGCAAAGCTGTGGCTGGCATCGTGGAAGAGGTCATATTGGAATTGAGACTTGAAGACAAACAGGTTTTGGATAAACAGTCATGAAAATATGGAGCATTCGAGTTTAAAAAATAGCAAATGAATGAATCTCCAAGTTTCAATGCAAGAAACTGAGAAAATAATTGAACTTAACCATTTCCTGTTCCAAAGTATCGATGCTTTTGCTTTCAAGGATCTTAAACTAATCACTTTCAGTTTTGCTGACCAAACTAAAGTGATGTCTATGGACTTTGTTTCAGGTAGATTGTACTGTCAGGAAAACATATGCAGAATGTGCCACACATATTTGCTCTTTTAGTAAATTGCTATTCAGGGGACCATTTAATGCTCTGTTGAAGAGAAAGTCTGTAATCTTTTTTGCACTCTGTATGGCAGCCGAGGTGGTGCAATGACCATAAAATATGCTACACTTAAAACTGGCGATTTTGAGGCTACACTTAAAAAGACAGAGTCCATTTTTCAAGTAACAGAGACAGCATTGGTTTCCTATGCTTTTAGAACCCAAAGGGAAAGTACTTCCTTTTAGCATCTTCTTAAATAACCAGCTTTATGATGTTGGCCAGAATGTCTTTTTCTCAGATCCAATTCCAAGATACTTTCCTGAGTTTAATGACTAGCCAAGTGGGAGAGGAAAACTTAAATTAAGCCAGCCTTGACCGAGTCCTGAGGCAAGTCATTTTTCATGAGTTGCTCATCTTAAAGGTGCTATAGCTCATTGTCAACACAAAGTCTGCTTATGCTCTTAACTGGGGATCCCATTTGTTCTGAGAAACAACTAGCTTAAAACAACACATTCCTGCTACTGTCAATTAATCTGAGATTTTCATTTGGTGACTGCCCTGAGGTTTCTTCAACCCCAAAATGGATTTTTCATAACTAAGAGTATGTTGGGTGCTTTTTCAAAGTAAGGACAAAAATCAATTTTTCTTCACACTTTGAAAACAGAATGGACTATATTTTGTCACCTGAGACAGTGTCTAATTTTCTTTATGATATTTTGTGTAACCCAAGTGCCTCTTTCTTTGGTTTAAAGATGGCACCAAAGAAAAGAGCTTTATTATCCAGTGAAGCAGGTAGGAAAGGAGGGCCTAAGGAAGGCCCCAGAGGAAACTTCAGAGAGGGCATCCAAAGTACATATCTTCCAAGGGACAGAGGAAGAGGTGAGTACCCACCAAAGATACACTTACAAGTTCAATCAGAAGAAGGAAGTGGAAGGTCTTAGATGGATATCTCCAGTTTACCATGTGGCTCCTTAGCACAGGTATACTATCAAAGGATTGACCTAGGGTTAATGACTTTGGATGCTTATTTATTTAGGATAGAGTCAACTGTTACTCAAGTGTAAATCAAGAAAGTAATATCTGGTTAGAGCTGAGCTAATAGGTCACTGGTAGCTACTTATTTTTGTTTAAAGTGAAAATCCACAGTCAGACTGGGAATGTGAACTTTCTAGAGTCCCCCTCATGTGGTTGGTGCTTGGCAGCCAGCTCCTGCCTGCGTTGTTTGGAAGCTGTGGCAGGGGATAAGAAGTACCCAGCAACAAACATCTGGGCAAAAAACTAGGAGAAGGTCAGTGCCCAGGGAAACTCCAGTGAGTGCCATGGAAACAGTCTGAACTGTCCAAGATGCAATGTCTGTGCAAAGTATCAAAATGCCAGGCACATAGTAGGGACTCTGGAGCTGCTTGATAAGTGAGTGAGTTTCACTCACCCTTAGGGAGCAGTATAGTTCTGTTTGACCAAGCTGACTAGATATACAAATCTGTTAAAATATAATAAAGAAATAAAGAGCAAAAAAAAACAAACAGTGTTACTCATTATTATAATAGGCTAAGAAATTTATCATATGCATCAATATTTTTAATTGCTTAAATGACTTCAGTTGTTTTGATGCACATCTGCTTTAAAATAGTGTTTTTCACATATGATTTATCTTATTACTAATGATGTGTCACTAATTGTTTTGATTGAGATTCTTCTGGTCACTAACAGATGATTGGAACTTATGGAGTTTTTATTGCTCTACTTGTGACTTATTTTCCTCTATACTTTCTCATTTATTATCATTATGAATACACATATCTATGAAATACCTACAATTATTTTGGAGTAAAATAATTATATGTACATTAAAAATGTCATAAAGATAGTCTAAACCTCAGCTATGGACTTGAACTTTTCAGACACTATATTAATTTTAAATTTTAAATTGGGGATCAGCCATTTTGGTAGAATGTTTCCGTTAAAGAAGACAAATGATACAGAGGATGACATCAGTCACCTTGTGAACACTGTCACACTGAGATGTTTTTTTGATGGCCAAGCTAGGAAATATTCCCTGGTACTCCTTCTGAATCAATTATCATCACTATGTGATGGTGACAGATAATCAGTGTGGTGACAGGTGAAGGTAATAATGGTAGTTAATCCAGACATATACTAAATAATGAAGATAGGAAAAATCATTTGAGACTAAACTTGACAGCCATCCCATGATGTTTGCTTCAAAGGTGTTTGGAATAAATGATTGGAAATACTTTATCTTCTTGCTTTGCAGAGGAAGAGATGGTATAACTGCATATCATTAGTTGGCATTTCATTGGAGATGTCAAGCTAAGACAAAGATTAAAAAATTAAGACATTTAATTTTATCCTTGACTACTTACAGTACAAGTCTTATTTAAACATTTGGGCATGGAGATGTGTTATGTGGGTGTTGGGTAGACAGAATTGATCTTCAGTGATTGACAGTCCGTTCTGTTCCAAATCCACATTCCAGAGCAGAATGCATTTGAGTGCAGCTAAATAATGGTGTTATCAATGCATTTATTCCCCAAACTCTCAACAGTTGAGGTAAAACAAATTTGTTTGATATATTCAATTTGAATAAATCACCAAAAATATGGCTTCCATCTCTGAATGTCTTTATTTGTGCAAAAGGGAGGATTAGGGAGAAAAACTAGACCCAGGGTACTAGTACTGTGGCCGAGGCTATGTCTCCAGATCTTGGGTGTGCTCTGTATAAGTTCTATGAGATAATCAGCCATCTGCCCCATCTACCTTACCAACTTAATGACTTTGCAGATAACATCAGTATAGAAAATTCTTGAAATCTGATTGTCCAAGTTTTTAAAAATTATTTTCCATTCCTGAAGCAATAATGTTTTTGGACTGGGGAAATGGCTCAGTGATTAAGATGCTTGCCTGCAAAGCCTAATGACCTGGGTTTGATCCCCCAATTTACCCATGTAAAGCCAGATGCACAAAGTGACAAACGTGTCTGGGCTTTGTTTGTAGTAACTGGAGACCTTGTGCACCCATTCTCTCTGTCTGTCTGTCTCTTCTTTCTGTCTCTCTCTGCTTGCAAATACATAAATAAATAATTTATTTTAAAATAAAATAATGTGTTCATTCTTGAGACAATTCACTTTGCTTGGCCGGCAAGGTTTATGGACTAGACCAATGCCATCGTCTGGTCTTCCTCTTTCAGTGGGCAAAGGGAGAGTTGGCTCTTCTTCTAATCACCTGTTGAGCACCTAAAAGAGGATTTGGGTCTCTTGGTGGGTAAGAAAAAGACTACTCTTTTAGCAAAATGAAAGCAGAGTGGAAGAAGGGTGCGAGGTAAGGTTGACAGATAGATAAATAGATAAAAAGAAGAGGAGGCAGAAGAAGAGAATATATGTAGACATCTCAATTTAGCCCAGGTTTTTTTTAACTTACTTTTCTGTAAATATTCCTCTTTATGAGTTTTTGAACAATAATGTCAGTGTCTTTTTGACACTTTTTGTTTGAGAACTTTCTATACCTCTTATGTTTTTTACATTATTTCAACCATGTTCACAATATGAGAAAATGTATGAATAAAATCTTATAAAAGATATTAGATCCATTTACTTAAGGAAAGGGAATGGCCTTCATTATTAAAGATAATCAAATTTGAGAGATGTCACTAATGACTAACCATGTATAGGTGAAAATTATGAAAGAAATTTATTTCTTCTAAGTTTGGATAGAATATGCCATATATAGTCTCTAAATTAGTTTGATGATTTAAAAACTCCCAAGAATTGAAAAAAACTGTGGATTTTTAAAAGTTTCTAGTTGTTTAGATATTTTCTTTGCCTAAGAAGTATTTTAGAATATTTGACAGGGAAGACAGGTATGGTTTTAAGTAAACTTCACAGAATACACATCCTTCAGATGGTAATCCACATCTTGACCCTGAAAGGCGACTAATAACAAAAACATTTGGCAGTGGAATTAGAATCAGAGTGACAGTAAGCTAAAATGTTTTTTAATTCTGACTTGTGTTTTTATAGATAGACACAGATAATTAACTTGTCAGTAAATTGGTTAGTACTCTTAAAACTGTCATTCATATGCATCATACGATGGGATTTAAAACAGATTTATTAGGACAATTGTTAGCATTTAGAAGAGATAACAGATGACATAAAAATCATTGAGAATATGTTTGGTGGAAGCATTGTCAGTATGATTGAAATAATTACAGTGCATGTTTGCTTTCTCATATGTTTACTTTGTTTTAATGAGGGGTACCCCAGGAACACATACTAAGAAACATGTCCACATCTTCCTAGTCATTAATACAGTCTTTAAATAAACTACAAATCCCAGATGCACCATTCTATTACACAGATTTCCAAAACTACTAGGCTGAATTTGTGACATGGTTGTTTTTACCATGAACCACAAAATGCTATGATTTAAACTTTCTACATCAAGTTTTCATTTGCTATATTTATGCATTGAATTTACATAGTAAATATTTTTACCAGACACTTCATCAGAATGTATGATACAATTCTTTTCATAAAACAACCATTTTATCAAAGTAATCAAAATGTTTTATATAAAATAATGATTTTATCATAGAGACTTTGTGAAAATTTTAATAGCAAATCAGCTAAGAGATTTTCTGTAATAATAATTTTTCCAAATGTATATTCAGGGCCTGCAGAGATGGCTCAGTAGTTAAGTATGCTTCCTTCACAGGCCTGGAGGCCTGAGGGTGCCTGAGACCCACTGAGCTTGAATCTCCAGAAATGGTATTAAGTAGCTGGGCATGGCCATGTGTGCCTGCAACCCCAGTTTCATAAAGAAGAGAATTGGGAATCATAAGAGCTCACAAAAAATCTGTAAGCTCTAGGATCAGCAAGAGACTTCAGCTCAAAGAACAGACAGAAGAACTATAGAGTGAGACACTTGACTTTCTGTTCTAGCCATGCACAGGCAAGTGCATTGAGGCACACTTGTTCATATTCAACACAGACACACATGAGCCATACATACATACATACATACATACATACATACATACATACATACATACAGTATGTTTCTTAAAACTTCTCTTTGGACTCAGATTAAGCTATTTTACCTTTTAAACTGTTGCATTTTCTGAAATTGTTATTATTCACCAAAACCTTATAAGGTACGCATTATTATCGTTCTAGTTCTATAAAAAGCTTAGTCATGGTGAGAAAAACTACTTAGAAAATATTTAGAGCTATTAAGTGGCTGAGCCAGCCTGTGGACTTCAGAGTTCATTTGCAGAACTAGGTACCAAGCATGGTTTTGTGGGGGGAGGGCAATGCTTCTGAATATTCCCTCCCATCCTGCGGCTCTTAGAATTTCTTCCGCCTCTTCCACAAATTTCCCTGAGCTTTGGTGGGTGTGTTTTAAGTCTATTTTAGTGTTGTGTTCTCAGCAACTTCTGGATTTCTGCTTTGGTGCATCTTGAGTATCCTGTGTGTCACCATCACCCTGGTGCAGGTTGTCAGGCTCTCAATGGAAGCAGCACTCTTGCTCATCTCACTAAGTCCTCTCTGGTTTCAACTGGGCCCTAACTGAAGTGTGAGGGCTGGTTCATCCCCCGCCAAGGAGTGCGCTATTATTTATGGTCTAGTTGATAGATTTTGGTAATCTTCAACTCTTTCTGCCTTCTGAAAAAAAAATGATTCTCCTAGAGGGAATGAGATCAGCATAGATTAAATGGGAAAAACATTATTAATTTAGAGAGATTTTGATGGGTGTGCCTTTTCTTTAGACCCAAGATTAGTGAGAACTTTTTGTTGGAGTCCAGATTCTTGGTCTCTATTGGATTTTGACTTGGTTTCCAGATCTAGCAATGGGTTCCTTACTACTGAACATATCTCTTAACCAATCAGAGAGCCATTGGTTACTCACCTAGGGAGACTCCCTGGAGGTTCACCAATGGGATTTAAAAAGAAGCAGTATTTCCCCAAGTACTGAGGTAATCAATCAGCAGATTCTGAAGGGTTGGACTGGCGAGAGGTTGAAATGTTTGATAGGCCAACAGAAAGGTAGGGACCCCTGAAAGAATCACATGGTCTTCCGAAGACCCTAGCTGAAGAGGACTGATCACAGAGATCCAAGTACCAAACATCAATCACCTGGATTCTGGCATTTAGTTCCTTCTCTATTTCCAGAATCTCATAGGGAACATTTCAAGTGGACATTTTATTGAGATTTGGGATTGGCTGGGCTAAGTTTCTATTCTAATTCACTTAGTAATCCTGTCTAATTCACTCTGTCAGAGTCTTTGTCTCCTCTAGAATTTTAGATGGTTTTAGATAGTCCCTGGACAGTATTAAACCTTCCCACTGTGGAGTAATCTAAAATGCTAAGAAAATTTGGAAATTTTCTGAGGCTCTTTCTACAGTAAATGTCTTTTGGATTTCTTGGAGAAAATCCTAAATTGCAACTTGTACCAAATCAAATCCAGAGGGTGCTGCAACAATGTCCTGGCATTCAGTCTATAATGAAAATAATATTCTTTAGTCCACGCTGGCGATCATGGGAGAATGTCAAAGAAGAATGAGAAGCCAGGTGTGTTCTTCATGCTGCTTATCCCTAAAGCTTCTTCTAGATCACTAATTTTTATAGTATCACTTCAGTGTGAAAGAACAGTAATATTAGGAACTATTAATTTATTTAGATTTAACAAAGAGTATATGATATAAAACTGCTTCCAGGAGCAACCCTTTTAGACATGTAAATAGATCATTTTTTGACCTTTGTGTCAAATAAGTGTCACTGGAAGTTTCTTTAACTACTTTCCTCTAGAATGAATTCATTATCTGTTCATTTCTTATTCTCCCTGGTATCTCTGCATTGGAATTATCAAGTTCACCCAATTTCAGTTTGTACTCCACTCCTCTTCACATGAATGAGTACTCTTAGAATTTAAAACTCCTAATTTTTTTTCTTTTTCTTATATATTCTGGAGTTAAATGAGGCCAAGTTCATCTATTTCAATGACAAAAGTGAAAAATGAAAGCCAGATGTGATGATACAGAACCTTAAAGCCAGTACACCCAGTGAGCTGAGGCAGCAGGCTCAGGAGTTTAAAGAAAACCCAGGATACCAGGGAGGTCTTATCTGCAAAAAAAAAAAAAAAAAAGTATAAAATGGAAAACATGCTGAATACAAAATTAAGAGGTCCTTTGATAATTGAAACTTGTCATGTGAGATGCAAATGTCCAGATATGCTTTCAAATAGCTAGATAAGAAAATATATGGTTTTGAGCGAACTCTCCTGGCTATTCAAACAATTGTCTCCTTTAGACTAAGAGAATAGAGTTGGCATGAACTTGGTGAGTGTTTCCCAGTGGATATTCATGGCTGTTTCAAAAGGACTAACCTGAGAACTTTCCTGAGTTACTAGAAAATCATCGGGCTCTGAGATAGATTTTTTTTGTTGCTTTGAAAATTTCATTTTTCTTTTTTATTAAGCATGGGAGAACCTTAGATAACTAATACAATAAAAATTTTTACATTTGCGACTCTATCAGCACTTTCGGTAATGCTAGAGTAACAAAACACTCCCAACCACAATGGCTTACAACAGGTTTTCTTTCTTTTTCACACTGAATGTTGAATGCACAGTAATTATAGTCAGTTTTGCATGTTTCCTTTATTTTAGGATCCAGGATAAAGGAGTGACTTCTATTTATAAAAAAAAAATAGTGTGGAATCCCCCATTAAGTCCTAATACATATGCTTAGAAGTAACACTGGAAACCCCTGTTCACATTTAATTAATCTTAGCCAGATATGTGTATAAGGCTAATGTTAGGAGCCATGGAATTGTAACTGTCTCAAAGGGAGAAGTAACAAATAAAGGGTACTAATGAAGACATTAAGTAAAATAAGACAGAAAGGCAAATGTCTAATATCTAGCATGATGACCATAATCAATAATGCTGAATTATATATTCGAAAGTTGCTGAGAAAATGGATCATAAATATTGTTACTACACACACACACACACACACACACACAACAATAGCTTTGTGAAGTGATGGCTTGAATGTGGTAGACATGTCACAAGATAGATGGATGTCAAAACATCATGTTGTCAACCTTAAGTACATACAGTTTTTATCAATTAAACCTCAGTAGACACTAGAAAAAATTTAAAATCCATGCTGAGTAAAAGAAGCCATGTAAAGGAGTTCACATGTGGTGTCATGTGATTTCTGGAAAACTCCAGTAGAAGCAACGCTAAGCTATCTACAGGAGATCAGGACTGACCTGGGACCTAAAGTGGGCAGGGAGGACTGGGAATATGCATGCATTTGCATTTGCCAAAATTCTTTGAGTTTTTACATTGTGGTAATTTGAAAGTATACCCCCACCCATTGACTCAGCTGTTAAAATTAAGCTTCCAACTTGGGTCTCTCTTCAGCTGCCTGGCTAGAGGAGGTATCTCTGGGGGCAGATATCGGGGTCCATCCCAAAGGTGTGTATGGGGATGGGTCTGATTCCAGCCCAAAGGTGTAGAAAGTAGTCTGAGTTTTGGTGGGGTCTCTGCTTGCTGTTTTTTGATGTTTGCTGGCTTTTGGGTGTTTTCTCTCTTGAATCTATGAAAGGGGGCCAGCTTCTTCTCCAATGGATGGAACTTCCTTGGGATCTGTAAGATGAAATAAACCCCTTCCTTCCATAAACAGTGTCAGATTGGAAGTTCTTCCTAGCAACATGAGGCTGTCTACTACATGCATGAAATGGATATAGTTTATTATAGACAAGCTATAAGTTCAGTGAAATAAATTTTGAAACTCTTGTAACTTCCTCAGATTCATACTGCTTCAGAATTATATTATAATTAGCCCATTTCTTGGCTTCTAATATAGCTGATTAGCCTGAGTGTACTATATAACACTCATCTGACTGTCGGGTCACATACACTGACAGTCTCAAAGCAACATTTAATAAGGGCTTTAGATTCTTCACTAAACTCTGATGTTTACCTAAGTAAGAAAATACTCTGTTCTCCTCCAAGAGGTATTTTGACCAGAAATAAATACTGTGTTTTTTCAAAGCCTTTTTAAATGCCTAAGTTTAGTCAAATCTACTAAATAACTTTTATGGATTTGATAGTATTGAAACAACATTGTCATCTGGAACTAAACTCTACTTGAACATCATGTACTTTCTTTAAACTCATTTTTATTGTTTTAGTTTATACATAATAAAACTTAGTATTTTTAATGAGATAGCTTGAAAAAATTGTCAAATGTTATTATGCTTTAATGAATTCTGGATGTAAGTTTCTTGCATTTGTTTAGAAGAGATACAGTTATATAATTTAGATATGTTTAGACACATTTATGTGCCTTCATAAATAAGATTTTTTTATAATTTTTTAATTATAAGTTTTGATATCTGGGTCATTCTAGCCTTTCAAGTTAATTGGAATAATTCTTTCTATATCTGAAGTAGATTAAGCAGTGAAGTATGTCTGTCTCTCTTTTTAAAGATTGTTGATTTTTTTTTCTAAAATGAAAATGAGACAGAAATTTTGGGAACATACTTTCTTGAGAATCTCTACAATTCTTTCCCATGGTAATAGCAGTGATGATAAGGAGGAAGACGGTAAGGTTTTTTTTTTGTTGTTGTTGTTGTTATTGTTGTTTTGTTTTGTTGGTTTTTCAAGGTAGACTCTCACTCTAGCCCAGGCTGACCTGGAATTCATTTTGTAGTCTCAGTGTGACCTTGAACTCATGGGCAATCCTCCTACCTCAGCCTCCCTAGTGCTGGATTAAAGGTGTGCTCCACCACACCTGGCAAGATAAGATATTCTATAGCAAGTCTGATGCTAACCCATGAAAGGTCAATGGAGACAGACACCAACACCCAACACAACCCAGGGCAAAGGTTCAGAGATACTTAAGACCTCAACAATAAAGCAGACTTAAAACTCACCCACTGACTCAGGGAACTGAGCAGAAGAGGGGGCAGAAAAAATGTAAGAGCTATGGTAGGGGAGAATATCCAGAAACATTGCCCCCTCAGTAACAACACAAAGGAGGAAGAAAAAAGGAAGAACTGGCTCCCTCGGGTGCAGTTCATAACCCCTAGCCAATGGACAGATCCAGTATGTGCATGGGAAGGACCCCAGTGGGTAGGGGACAGAGAGGAGAGAAACGGTGACATCTTCACAAGATTTGCTCAAACAATGTATATACTTATTCATAATAAAGATATTAAAAAAAGAAAATAACTTCAACAAAAAAAATGTGGACTGGGGCTGTGGTTAAGGCACTTGTCTACAAACCCTAACAATGGGAGTTCAAGTCCCCAGTACTCATGTAAAACCAGATGCCCAAAGTGGAAGCTTTGGCATACCCATTCTCTCTCTCTGTTCATGGAAATAAATAAAATATTTTTATGTGAAAAAAAGAAAAAAAGAAATTGTTGCCAAATTCAAGGTGATGAGACCTTTTATATTTTCTTCCATACATTTTAAATTCTTAGCACTTACTGATTTCTATTGAGTTTATTTTCTTCTTGGTATAAAATAAAGGTTCAACTTTATTATTTTTCATGTTTATTGAAGAAACTATCTTTTCTTTGTTAAAGAGCCCTGTCATCATCTTTGAAGATTTGACTCCCAATTCTAGGCCTTTGTCTCTCCGTCTGCCCGTTTGCTAGGATAACACTTTTCAAATTCATGTAGCTTTCTGGTCAGTTTTGAAATCTGGAAATGTGTGCTCATCAAATTTCCTTGTCTTTTTCAAGATTCTATCCTATGTCTTTCAAGGTTAGAGCTTCAATTTCTGCACCACAATTCCAATTTTTAAAATAGTGAATGCATTGACTATGTTGATTACTTTGTGAAGTGTATGGTTTGATGTAAATATCCCACATAGACTTGTGTATTTGATGACTTGGTCCCTGCTGATCGGATGAATTTTTTGCTCAAGAATTTTTGATTTTTATAAAAATTTGATTCTATCTCTGTGTAAAAGTGTTAAATCATTTCTCTGAGTGTTGTTGCAGTTTTTTAAATTTCTTTATATCACCTTTTTTTTAATTCTCCACGTGAGAGTGCATACATACCAGTGACTATCTGTTCAGTTTCTGCAACATTAAAACTATATATCTACTTGAAACTATTCGGTGCAGTAAAGCTCTGTGAGTGCCCCATCTTTACTATAGACTACACTACTCACCAGTATAAAATGAACTCTTTAGATTCTAATTAAAGTTTTTAAAATTTATATCATATTAGTTTTTCTAGAACTGCTTTCTTTTTGCTCTTGTCTTTATCCTCATCAGTTTTTATTTTTTTCTTAGTTTAGGTATGACTCAAGTAAAAAACATAAATTAATTAAATTTTGATGCCTTTATTACTCACTTATAAGGTTAATTTTAAAAATATTTTTATTTATTTATTTTGCAAGCAGAGAGAAAGAGACAGAGAAGGGGAGGGAGGTTTTGCTACTACAAAAGAACTTCAGATGCATGAGCCACTTTTATGCATCTGGCTTAAATGGGTAATGGGGAATCGAACCTGGGTCATCAGGATTTGCAGGCAAACACCTTTAACTGCTGAGCATGTCTCTGGCTCAGCTTTATTTTTTATTTTAAAAAATGAACTAATTTATTTTGGGGGAGGGTGGAACTGTTACTTAGTAAATTCCCATCTTACCATTTTGGCTTTGTGTGTGTGTCCTTTTTATGTGCTTTTATTTCTTTTGTTTCCTTATTTTGTAGAATCATATCTTAGTATCCTTTACTGCTGTTATTTTAGAACTTCTTCATACTATTTTTATTTACTATGAGGTTTTAAGTGTTCCTTTATTTTGTTGACAACATCAAAAATGAAATAATCTAAGGGATACCTCTCCTGCCACTGAATATGAAAATTATCTCAGACACTTTCCCCTTCATCTCTAATTTGTTAAGATGATTGTTATGGTAGTAACAGACACTATCATGTTTGAAATATAATACTCTCTTTTCAAAATTTATTCTTATGATTTACATTAAGCTAAATGGACATATTAAAAATGAGAATGACTCAAAATAAGCAGTACATTTTATGGGCCTCATTTTTCACAACTTTTTCTTGATCTCTTTCTGAATGTGTTCTAAGTATTTATTTTGGAAATGTCAGAGCAGCGTAATAGTCTACCATCTAAAAGATTGTAGCTGATATCTTTTTTTAAATTTTATTTTATTTTATATATAACAGGTTATACTCTTTTATTCCCTCAATCCATCTCCCACTACCCTGGGATCCTTCCTCATTGGGGTTGTGGTATTAACCATGGGGACATGAAGACTTCAGTCAGTCTCTATGGGGTAGCGGGATGCCTAAGGGCATTCCTGCCCACTCTGGGGCTTTTACAATCATTCTGCCCCATCTTCTGTAATGTTCCCTGAACCAATGCAAGCCTGTTGGCAGTCTGATTTAGTGTTAAGTTCTCTGTAGCCTCTGGCCTTTTCCTTTGATAAGTTTTAATTGATCACTGTGTCTATCACCATCACCCTGGAACTGGTTGTCAGGCTAGCAATAAGAGCAGTGTTCATGTCACTACTTCCTTGTAGTAGCAGACAGCTTTGATAAACTGTGCAGTAGTATTTGAAGGATCTTCGAGGTGAATGCCTTTAGCATGATCTGCCTCTCTTTTTCTCTACAATCTCCCCAGCCCTCCTGCATGTATACCATTTACCTTTGTAAATGCTCTCTTACATCTTCCTAGATTATATGCAATTTTGAGTATCCAAGTGTTTCAAATATGAGCCATTCTTCTTACAGTGACTTTTTTTTTTGCTTACTCTGATGTATGCTTTTGGTTTTCTTGGATTCAGGCTTTGGAAGGTCGAGTGTGGGAACTCTTGCAAGAAGCAGACAAGACAGCTGAAGCTAACAGGGCTGAGAGTCAGGTATACAATGCCATGGCCCAGACCCTGGGGGACGCGTGGGCAGCTCTGGTCTCCATGCTTGAGAGAAGAAGGCAGCTCCTGACCCTGACTTCGGAGTTTTTTGAAAATGCTTTGGAGGTTGGTATTGCAAAAAGTGTTTGCCTTCTTCACATTATAGCAAATAAGTAACACATTTGAAAATTTCCATTTCCAAAAAAAAATCAATGTTGCAACATTGTTCAAAACATTGCAGAATAATCAAGACATTCAGGTTTTTGACAGCCAAAAAAAATAAAATTAATATTTTGAACATAGATCTTTAAACAAAAACTAAGAAAAGCTACTGAAAATTCAATAAAAAAATACAAGTAAAAGTGGGAAATCCTATTTGTAAGCCATTTTCACCCATTTTCTTTAGAAAATAGTAATGCAGTTATGGGATTTAATTGTACAATTTTCAGACAATGCTGGTGTGGAGTATTCTTGTTGGCTAAAAGCTGGAGATAAGCATTCTGATTCTCATTTAACAAGAAAAAAGTCAGTTTCTGAGCATTCCATGGGATGTTTGGCTTGTAAGCAGAGCATTTTATAGAGCCTTTTCTCAAGGCACATTCTGATTTTCCATAGTTTAAGCTTATTAAAATAAAAGGGGAGGAAAGAATACTGGCCCTAATGTCATTTCTGCCTATAATTTTTCTTGAGTTCTGATTTTGCTTTGACGTTTCCAATTTCAAAATGAGAGACTCAAAATCCAAATTTCAGAAGCGGTCGATTGGGTTTAAAATGGTTCTTGGAAGTTTCAGCATTCCCTTCTCTGTCCAGCAGCTGCACACTCTTTCTGATGTGAGAGCCTGATTCTTTGTGATAAAACACCCGCTTTGAAAAAGATGACATTTTCGGAAGAAAAATTCACAAGCTAAATCTGAAATAATAAAGCAAAGAAGATTAGTAATAGAACATGAAAATTGAGGTAGACAATCTCATGCATCGTGAACTCATTTAAAAGTTAAAAGGAGGGAGAAAAAAACCTCATTGTACCTTTCAAGATTTGCTCTCCACCATTTGAAAGCTGAAACTGGGTTCATTTCACAGACCATCCTGGGCAAAAGTTCCACACACCACCTTTTATCTTAAGAAGAAATGAGGCCGCTGAAATACACTTACAGAAGCCAAATTACAGATAGAGCTGATTCATTCCATCTTAGTAAGTGGGGCATAGGTGTCAACTACCCTGGAAACTCGGCTGTTCTGAGCAAGGAAATTATCTTTTTTTTTTTCTGACATTCAGTTCAATATTTGTTTCTTGCTGTATCTCAGTGTTAATGCTAGCTAATTTTCTCTGTGATGGGGAAATTACTTCTAGATATTGCACGGAGCAAAAGGAGATAGTCAAACCCTATCAACCACGCTCTCATATCCTCACACTTGAGTGAGCTTTCCTTGGGTTTAGGGAGATGATTCTTCCATCCTTCCCCAGTGTGTACCTCTTGCACTGAGTGGAAGGCAGTCTTCCACAGAACCTTCAGGCCTCTTTCTACAACAAAGCAATTTTCCTTAGTGATTAAAAATTATTGCAAGCAATCATAACCTCTTTGAAAAGTGTCTCTTCTGTCATTTCTACCCTGAACAAGCTACAGACAAGAAATAAAAGTAAGTTCTGTATAGGGCCAATTATCCACAAGGTAAAAGTTAATAAAACATTGAGTAATTTTACAGTATTGTCTGCTCATTCTTTTTTCATTTTTGAATAAGAATCTGAACTATAGATACAAACGATATAATGCTAAAAGCTTTTGCAATGATCTAAAGAAAAACAGGTCACTTTTGGTTCCTTTGAAAATTCCTTAGAAGAGTATCTTTTAAATCAGTTATCAGAAATTGGGGCTGAGAAGGTTAAATTGGGGCTCACTGGTTAAAGGCACTTGCTTGCAAAGTTTACTGACCTAGGTTTGATTCCCCAGATGCACATAGTGGTACATGTGTCTGGAGTTCATTTCCATAGGCAGGAGGCCCTGGCATATCCATTATCTCTTTCAAATAAATAAATAAATAAAATATTTAAATAACAAATTGAATGAATAAGAGACATAAACACTGGGGCTATGATCCTCTATTGAACTATAGGCATGGTAGAATTATTTCTTAATTATTAAAAATCTTTGTTAGAAATTTACATAATCCCCTCCCATCACCCTGTTTTGTTTCCTCCTTCTCCATCCCGTTCCACTGAACCCCTTCTCTTCCCAAATATCTCCTCTTCTATTTTGATGTCTCTCTTCTCATCTTCTGTCATCCATCACAACATGTTGATGGGCTTAATATCATGCAGGTCTTGTGAAGGTTAACAACAGCTACCTGTCAAGAATGAAACACTAATACGTGAAAATAAACATAAATATTTAGAGGGCAATTGGCAGGCATAATATATCTATTTACCAAATCGTAGTAGAACCTTCCACACTAGGTCTCATGACCTTCCCAGGCATAGGGTTTAGACGAGGTTTTCAGTATCAAGCATGAGTTCCCTCCGGTCTGGCAGGCTGAAAATTCAATCAGAGAGCAGTTGGTTGTCCTCCAAATAGACATGCCACTATTGTACAAGTGTCTGATCAGTTGTCTTGATTTCAGGGTCCAGTGCTGGCTAAGCCTATTGATGACTTTTCTCCTCAGTATGCTGCAGAGCACTTTCCAAAACTGTAACAGGTCGTCAGCAGGGTGGAAGCTTCCAACTCACTTCTAGTTTGATTTCTCAGTGTCCTGAAGCCAAAGGATGTGGTGTCTTCACAATTGGGTTCCACTTTGGTGGGCAACCAAAAGCCTTGGCAATAACCTGTATTGTTTGGAGCCCTGTCATCAGGATTTATCTGTAACAATCAATGGCTTCTGAACATTGTAGTCATACCCACCACAGGGTATTTCTGCCCAAACTCTCTTTCTTTTTAAAACTTACATATTTAAAAATATTTTTATTTATTTACTTATTTATTTCAAGAGAGAAGAGAGAGGAGAATGTCACACCAGGGCCTCTTGCAGCGGCAAACAAACTCCACATGCATATTTCACTTTGTTCATCTGGCTTTATGTGGGTACTGGGGAATCAAACCCAGGCCATCAAGCTTTGGAAGCAAGTGCCTTTAACAACTGAGCCATCTCCCAACCCTATATTTTTTAAGTAGCTAACAAAGAAGTAGTTTCATATGGCTTATTCTTAACATCTTTAGTTTTGCTATACACTCTCTTTTAAAATGGAATTTTCCAGTTTTCATTTTGGGTCTAATCAATCTCATTTTTTGTATAAATAATGCACAAATTTTATTGACAAAATTCAAATAATGTATCATTATGGACAATAAATATATATCTTTTAAAAATTCAAATAATGTAACAAAATATAACATAAATGATAAAATTTCACCTCCACTCATACATGCCTAACCTCCTTCTTTCTCATAAAGGTAGCATTTTAGTGTACTTCTTTTTAAACCTCTCTATCTCTATATCTATATCTTGTTATGTAACGTTTTCCATTATTGCTTTGTAGTAATAATGACATTAGCCTATTACTAATAACCTTGTATTTTATACTTATTTAATTACAGAAAAACATTAACTATATTTGGTTAGATTATTTCTGAGATCTTGTTGAATTCACTTATAATTTTATGAGTGGTTTGTTACTCAAAACTTTTTGCTGATTTCCTGAAGGAAATTTTCTGCTTATTCTTTGAATACTACCTTAGATTATTAATAATGGTTGAATTTATAGCCATAAGGAAGGGATAATTTCCATAGGATAAAATAATTTGGGTTGAAGCATTTAATAAACATTTGGATTGTAAGCCAGGTGATTGATTTTTATTATGCATAATAAATGTCTATGTATGAAAAAAAATCAAAAGGAAGAAGAAACTATGACACTTTATAAATTGGTGATATGTAAACCTAGACACACATGCCATAAGCCAGCACTCACTCACACAAAGTCCCACAAACATACATACACACCTATAAGTACCAGTAAAGTTAGACCATAAATGCGTGAAAAAAAACTGTATCTTAAAGTGGTACATTGATTTTTATTACTTTCCTATCTTTCTCCTGTATTTTGTTGTAGTTTGCTATCAAAATAGACCAAGCTGAAGATTTTCTCCAGAATCCTCATGAGTTCGAGAGTGCTGAGTCCCTAGAATCCCTCCTTCAGCTCCATGACCATCACACAAAAGGCAAGAAATGTGTTTGATCTTCACATAAGCATTTAAGGATTTTAAAGGCATTAATATGAGAATTCTTACAGATGACAGTAATTTGACTCTGTCTAATGCTACCTCAAGAAGGTACACAAGACTTTGCTTTGGGCTGCCTCTGATACAGAGATGCCCATAAAGGTGGCACCTCCAGGAGGTTCAGCCTCTTGGTCTGCTTCATTTTCTCTGAAGATAGAGGCTGTTTCCACCTTGCTCATCCCTCCATTCACAGCACCTAGCAAGGTGCACAGGAGATCCTCGAGAAAGACTGCCTGGTTGCAGTCAGTAAATGCTTCTGAAAGGTCAATGAATGCAGATCAGTCTTTAAAAAGCAAGTGGCAATAAAGAAAATTACTCTTTCATAATTGCCGTTAAAAATGTGAGCTCTTTATTTAAAATATTTTATTTATTCATTTTCTAGCAGAGAGAGAGATTGAGAGAGAGAAAAAGAGAGGGAGAGAGTACCAAGGCCACCACCTTGTGGGTCTGGCTTATGTGGGTACTGGGGAATTGAACCTGGGGCCTTAGGCACTGGAGGCAAGTGCCTTAACCCCTGTGCCATCTCTCCAGCCCCCTAAAATGTGAACTCTTTCTAAATAAACATCTATAATAAAAATAAAACACGATATGAACTATTTTCAATTCCCTATGAACAGCTAATGATGGTAGTGTAGTTGATAGACCACAGTTTATGTACCAGGCCATTTCCACAAGAGTTTGGCATTGGCCAGGACTGCTGGTGTTTGTGGAAACATTGTGAAATGTCTTATTTGTCTGTGGAAATGAGGTTGACAAATGGGTAGGAAAAGTCGCTTCTTTTCTTTGTCATGTGCTTTTTAATCAGAATGGAGTATGACTGAAATGACCTCCTAAACTCATTTGTTAATGTTTTTGGCATTATTTGTGTTGTTTTGAGACAAGAACTCTGTATGTAGTCCAGGCTGGCCTCAAACTGATCCTTTTGCCTCAGCCTTCCAAGCACTGGAATCATAAGCATGTGCCATAATATTTATTGGTCACAGATTTAACTTGACTTTTAACTCTGCAAACTTGACCATGCTAGAACAGAAAGAAAGTGCATTTTAAAACCAAAAATAGAGACTATATTTATATCATTCTCTAAAAAACCCTAGATAATGGATGATTAAGAGTAATTCCTTACCAAAACCTTTCCCAAACTCAAAGATTATGACTCAGTCTTTCCAGTGCAGATTGTTATGAGATCCTACCAAATAGGCAAATGCAATTTTTACTGAGTGATGTCTGTCCTACTTACCAATAGCAAGGATCATGATAAACGTTCGGCATTAAGGCAGCAGCTGCCCCTTTGGATGTGGCTGCAGTAACCTAGCCAGGTCAGCTGCTGGGGGACTGGGAGTGAGCTGAGTCAGGTACTTGAGATGGTTCTGTGGTCTCAATTCAAAATCTCCATTCAGCCAACATGATAAGCACACAGCAGTTTAGCCTCTCAAAGTCTGATGGCTACTGCTGCTTCTTTTAAAGGCCTTCATTACTGGAGAATGAAGTGGAAGAATTTCCCAGAGGAAATTCTGGTGGCCTGTGGAAATAGGGACTTTCCCATGAATGTTTGTAGCTGGAGCAGGAAGGGAAGAAGTCACTTAAATGCTTTTTTCTTTTGGTTGCTGCTTGGATCCTTCAAGCTAACAGGATCCAGGGCACATGCTGCTTTTGTTTGAGGCCTGAGGCTACACTGTCCTGGAAGTCAGCAGGTTTTGTATATAGAGAAACATGAAATCTTTAAAATAAATGAACAGTAAAAATTTTATATTTGTAATGGTTACCTTACAGCTAAATAGTTTATGTGTGAGAAAAGAACATCATTTTGTATCATCAACTGATAGAAAATGTAAACTTCAATAAAATAAGATATAAGAAGCTTACAGATGAAGACCAGAGTGATGTGAGGGGAGAATCTGTCCACTTAAGTGACCATTACAGTAGGGACAGTCTGAGGAGTATGTATGTATACAGTGCTGTGTTGTGGTCATGGTTAGACTCCCTTAGCAAAAGGCAGAAAAAAAACAATATGAACTTGTGCCTAATTATATGCATTTTAAGGATCCTAAATAGTTTGGTCTAATCAACTGTTGGTCTGTAATGCTCTGAGACACTAAAGTTTGCCATCTCCTCTTTGTAAAGTCTAGTGTGTTAGTTAGAAAAAGGACAAACAAAACATGATGTAGAAATTTTATTTCTACACCTGCTCAGGTGCCTAGGTGTGTACATGTATGTGCAACTGTTCAAAATATCATAACATGCTGTTTGATGAAAAGGAAAAAAAATCTGTCTCATCCCTCTCCAATATAAACTAACCTTTACACGTCCTGATCTCTACTCTCAGCTGTAAAGTTGAAAACTCTTTTAGCTGATGACTTTGTAATATATCTTTAGATTGGGTATGGTGATACCTCTTGATGAGCTTCCTTTACTAAGGATAGCTTTGGGTATCTGAGGCCTTCTGCCATTCCAAATAAATTTGGAAATTAGTTTTTCTATGTCTGCAAAGAATGAAGCTGGTATTTTTATTGGCATGGCATTGAATCTGTATATTTCTTTTGGGAATATTGCCATTTTCACGACATTAATTCTACTTATCCAGGAGCAAGGAAGATCTTTCCATCTTTTCATGTCAACTTCAATTTTCTTCCTCAGTGTTTTTATGTTTTCATTATACAAGTCTTTCACATCCTTGGTTAGTGTTATTCCAAGGTATTTGATTTTTTTTTGAGGTTATTGAAAATGGGACTGTTTCACTGATTGCTTTTTCTGTGTGCACATCATTTGCATACAGGAAGGCTACTGATTTTGTGTGTTAATTTTGTACCCTGCCACTTTGCTAAAGGAGTTAATCACCTTCAGTAGTTTTGTGATACTGACCTTTGGGTCTTTTACATATAAGATCATGTCATCTGCAAAAAGGGATAGTTTCACTTCTTCCTTTCCACCTGTATCCCTTTTATGTCTTTCTCCTGTATTATTGCATTTGCTAGAACTTCAGGACTATGTTGAAGAGCAGTGGTGAAAGTGGACACCCTTGTCTTGTTCCCAAATTTAGTGGGAACCCCTAAAGAATGAGTCTTTCCCCATTGAGTATGATTTGGGCTTTAGGGGATTCGTATATGGCCTTTATTATGTTTAGGTATAAACCCTCTATTCTAAGTCTCTCGGGTGTTTTGATCATGAAGTGGTGTTGAATTTTGTTGAAGGCTTTCTCTGCATCTATTGAAATAAACATGTGGTTTTTGTGGCTGAGTTTATTAATGTGGTAGATTATGTTAACTGACTTTGGTAAGTTGAACCAACCCTTCATTCCTGGGATGAAGCCTACTTGATCAAGGTGGATAATAACTTTTGATGTGTTGTTGGATTCAGTTTGCAATGATTTTATTCAGAATTTTTGCTTCTAAGTTCATCAGGGATATAGATCTATAGTTTTCCTATCTGGATTTATCTTTGTCCGGTTTTGATAGTAGAGTGATGTAAGTTTCATAGGAGGAGTTTGGAAGAATTCTATGTTCACCAATTTCATTAAAAAGCTTTAGAAGGAGTGGTTTCAGTTCTGTGATGAATGCTTGGTAAAATTTAGCCGAGAATCCAACAGAACCTGGACTTTTCCTTCTGGGGAAGTTTTTTATTGCATTTTTTTAATTTCAGTGGATGTGATATGTTTATTTAGGAGATTTATCTGTTCCTGATTTAGTTTTGGTAGGTGGTAGGTATCTAGGAATTCATCCATTTCTTTCAGGTTCTCCAGCTTTGTGGAGTATAGGTTTTGGAAGTATGACCTGATGATTCTTCCAATTTCATTGGTGTCTGTTGTGATCTCTCCCTTTACATTTGTAAACTGATGGTGAGGGCCTGTCACACCCACCTTCACACTTATTCTCCAGTTGCTTCTTTCACTTCCTTCTAGCAATGTGTTCTAGACAGACACATCTTTTTCTACATCACTCAGTTGCACTTCCATTGTATTCATGTTTTCTTCCATTTCTTTGTTCGAGAAATTTATTCAGATTTTAATAATGTCTTGGATTTCTTCTATTTTTAAACACTCCAGCTCTTCTGTCTTGGTTGTTCAAATCCTTGAATCTTGGGTTGTTTGTTTCAGTTGTTAGGGGTGTGTGTGTGTGTGTGTGTGTGTGTGTGTGTGTTTGTACTGGTGATCAGGCAAGTTGCTTGGGGAATAGAATCACACCCTTCCTGCTCTGAGAAAATACTACTAATATTTTATTGGGCCAACATATGTGGTATAAATTCTTATTCATCTTCAAAATGAATCTTCACATTCTCCCTTCAGGCTCTCAGGAAAATGTGTCCATTGAAAGAGACAGCTGGTCTAACAACTTCAGGACTTCAGGTTGACCTCTGCTGTGTAGTTATCCTCCACCTCACAATGCTAAAGTGGGATACCACCAGAGAGAGAAGGAACACTGAGAACACTGAGCACAGGACTGGGATTCAGCCAGCTCAGCTGACTGTAGCCACATAATGCTGGTTAAGATGCTTATTCAACCTGCTGCTCTCTTGGGACACTATCCTAACATTTTCTTTGTTCTAACCACAGATGTGTCAAAGAATGTCCCTTATTGTTTTCACTCCATCACTCCCTTCCCATTTCTTTTAAAACATGGCTTCTGTTGCCCATCAAAAGAGCCTACATCTCATTTCTTTATCTTTGAAAGACTGCTGGTCTCTCATTTCTATAGTTCTCCTAACTCTCCTCTCTCTCCTCCTTTGAAACACTTGATCTCACTCAAGCATTCTCTAAAGGTTATTAAACTCTTATGCCAGTCACTGTGGTAAGTACTGAGGATGTAGTCAGGGGCTCTGTTCTCACATTGCATTGAGGCCTAGTGGCAAAGGGAGACACTAACTGAATGACCATGTGCGTGAATGTAAGATTGCGGCAGTCATGAATGAGAGTAACTGTGCTATGCAAACACTTGACAGGATTATTTGTTCTGCTTTGTTCTTTAAGGAAATGACAATTAATTAACACCTAAAATATGAGTAGAATGGAGTAGGACAGAGTTGAGGAGCACCTTGTCCCTGACAGAGGGAGTAATGAAAAATTTAGGGATAGGAGGGAATCTAGATGTGTGAGGAATTTATACAGGTAGAGATGACAATAGAAGTGGAAATATTCTGAAAAGGAAGATAGCAATTGACCATACCAAACATGATAATCTACATTAAGGGTTGTATCCTTAATTTTAAGGCAATGAAAGCACAGAGAGTAAGGAAAGAAGAAGAGAATGAGATTGAGAAAGGGGAGAGAGAGAGAGAGAGAGAGAGAGAGAGAGAGAGAGAGAGAGAGAGAGAGAGAAGATGTGTGTAGCTTTTCCTGATGGAGGCATGGGGTCTACTGACCACAGATATGGTACTAATTACATCAAAGAAATGATTCCACCTAAGTCTCTCTTGGTAAACCAGTAAATGTACTGGGGCTCTGGACAGGAGCATCAGCGAAAAGCTCACTCCAGCATGAGTGAAGACTCATGAGCCACCTTGCAGTCTGCTCCCCACAAGGACTCTTCTCTTCAACACTGTGTACTCCTTATATGCCCTATGGATCTTGTACTTTTACAAGCTTCCTGAGTCTTGTCAATTCAGTGAATGGCCTGAGCCTTGTAAGTGATTTTAGCTTCCAGAGTCTTAAGCATGCCTCTTTCCTCACTGAGGGAATGTATCAATTTAGAGGAAATAACTCACAACACAAGTTCTATTTAAAAAGACATCTCTGTGGATGAAGTAAGGGAAATGGATGAATGTTCTGGTGTGAGGATACAATGAGGAAAAGGCTTCCCAGTCCAAGCATCAGGAAACACTGTTTACTGGGGTGGCAAGAAGCAGACAGATGCAGGCAGTGGGATGGGGGTGTAAGATTGACAAGTGGTTGACAATGGAAGAGGAAGGGAATGTGGCCCAGCAGACTCCTGCTTCTACTCCTAGCTTGTGGACAGTGGGCAGTGTCCTCACTGCTCCCCTAGCTGATGTGGATGAGCGCCAAAGGGCTGCACACAATTCCTATTTACCAAGGGGAGTGCTACCACTTACAGACTTTAAATCCCAATTCTGTAAGAAGTTACCCAAACCTACAATACAATACAATACAGATGCCACTAATTGATGGCCCATTTGATAGATCCACATGCTTGCTCTTGTGCGCCTTTAAAACCAACCCAAAAAATCATTATAAAGTATTTAAAATTTATGCTTACACATTTTTCTTTGTGGAACAGCTTGATAAGTTACATACTTTGGGTTATATAAAGAATCCAAACACTATAACTTGCTTATGTCCTTATTCTCTTTGTAATTTTCTTCTAGAACTCTTAGAAAGATCTCTAGCGCTTCTGAATAAAAGTCGTCAACTCATTGACTTCATAGAAAACTTCAAGTGTGATGGGCCTAATGTGAATTCTGAGTTGATTCAAGGAGCTCAGAGCAGCTGTCTGAAGATCGACAGTCTCCTTGAACTTCTGCAAGATAGGAGAAGACAGCTAGACAAGTACTTGCAGCAGCAACGGCGAGAATTGGCTCAGGTTCTGCAGATATGCCTGTGGGACCAACAAGAAAACCAGGTATCCCAGACGGGCATGGGATATGAGAACCATGTCTTGTCACAGTCTCTCAGGCATCATGGTCAAATCCTTTAATGGTTGGTCTAAAAGCTTTTTCTCATGATTACCTGTTTCCCAGGTAATTATGAGTATGAAAGCAAAGATTCTAATTTCCTCTCATTAGGATATTGATTTGTATAAGTGGGAGAACATCTGGGCACACTTTTGAAAATACCTGTGTTCTATTGCTGGACTGGCTTTCTCCCTTCCAGATCATTACTTTCAGGCACATTGTTTAAAGTCCTGCAAAGCTAATTGTAGTTTTCTGGGAAGCTGGAAAGGCATAAGGTTGCTGAGTTGTGCTAGATTGCCACTAATGTCATTTAAAACAATCTGCAAGCTGAAAATAGAGACAATGTTCTTAGCAGAGTGATCTGGTTCCAGTGAAGAAATATGGCATTGGCTGAGGCTTGGATGCTCAGGGTCAGAGGGCTTGAGGGCTCCAAGGGTTTGCAAGCTCATTAGAGCTCATTACCCAGACTGCAGGCGCAGCTCTGAGCAGTTGCCAAAATGCTTACCAACTATTCTTTCCATTCTAGTCACTTCAGGGTAAAAGTGGACAGAATTTTCTTTACAAAGACTCAATTCAAATAATTGCTATATTTGTTTCAACACTGCTGATTGTACCAATCCTATGCTCACAGCTGTACAATGGAAGGGATATTTAGAAAAAACTTATATGGAAGGGGAGAGTCCCGTGTTCTGGGTGCACAGGAAAGGACTTTCTGCATTTCATATTTCTCTACTACAAACTGGAGGGGTAGACATATAGCTGAAAGCAAAGATGTGACCAGGTAAGGCCAGTTCTTATTTCAGTCTGCAAAAATGAGGATTTAAGTGATGACTACCATTCGACTGATACTTTTGAGTACTTACCATATGTCATGTCCTACAGTAAATGTTGGAGATACACAGACACAAGTCTCTTTCCTCTAGGATTTTCTTTCTAATGTGTTTTTCAGTCTTTGCACTATGGGTATTTGGTGCTAGGCAATTCTTTCTAGGGCCAGGGGTGTCCTGTGCTCACTATGACATTGAGTAGTGTTCATGACCTCTACTCTCTTTTGAATAGAATGTCCACAGTTAGGACAACACGAAGAATGTATCCAGACTTTAAAAGATGCCCCAAAGTATGCAAATGCATCCTCAGTTGAGAACCATTGTTCTGTGTGATGAGAAAGTCACACAACAAATGAACGGTGGTAAGTGCTATTTAAAAAAATCTGACAGGACATGAGTTTTGGGATGCTTTGCTCTCCTATTAAGGAGATAAGACCCTCAAGAGGCAGCATAGATCAGCGATGCCAAAGCAAACCCTTAGTTATGTGTTCTCTGCTGCATTTTGTTGTTATGTGCCATCCACTTCAGCATCACCCACACTGACATCACCTGAGCCCGGGCTCCTACCAGCTCCTGTCCTGTTTCTTCTGGGCATCGTCTGCCTGCTCCTCTTTCCCTAGATGGCATCCTCAGAGTCCCTACCTTCACATGCTGATTACTCAAAACACTGCCATGCCGTGTGATCATCTTTCATTCATGATTGTGGCATTAAAAAAACGAATTCATGTTGTGCACAATAATTCACTTAAAGCTGTCTGTCAGCTCACTGTTCCTCAGTGCTTCGTTTCCCAGGCATAAGCAGGGCAGAGCTCATTCTCTTCCCAGCCACTCCTTTCCTCTTCCCCTCTTCCTTCTTCTCTTCCCCATCCCTCTTCCAATTCTGACCTGCCCCCATGTTCCTGTGGCTACAAAGAGGAACTTCTCACCTTTCCTAGTCCACACATGCTTCCAACAATACACTAAAAGCTCCATGAGTTATCATGCACAGGAGTTTACTTTTTATTTGGATGAACATAGAAACCTTTTCTCTACAAAGATGCACCCAAGATGATTCCCAAGCACAGAACAATTTTCCCAAGGATGAGAAAGTGGCTATAGTCACTATTATTTATTTACGTTTTTAGGATAACAAGTTTTCCTTCCCTTCCCATGGCTGTGGAAATAATCATGCACTTGAATTCCTTGCAGCATAAAAATCACCAAAATTCAGAAAGCTCTAAATGAAAACATTCTAACCCAGTCACGTGCTGAAGGAAACCATGGACATCTTGTTAACCAGAAAACAGAGATGCTAAAGAAATGGATTGTAGGTTTCTGATTTACAAGCCCTCCTCTTTCTGTTCTTTCCTTTTGTTCTTTTTCTACCTTTTCTGTCTTTTTTTTTTAAGAGTGAAGTGCTTTGGGGTGGTTGCTTTTAGGAAAATAGACTTCACTTTTAAATTCACAGCAAGACTGAGCAGGAGTAGATAGTTCCCCTGTAGAGTATGACTCCCATCAGACCAGTACATTTAGTGCCATGGATGTTGTGACATGAAGACATCATCATCATCCCCCAATGTTGCAGACATTGGAGCTCACTCCTGGTGTTATGGATCCTGTGAGTTTGTGTTTACGTATTCATATACATATATATATATATATATATATATATGAATGATGGCCTGTGTCCATCATTGTAATATCATAAAGAGTAACCTCACCTTCCCCCAGACAGTCCTCTGTCCTCTGCATGTTGATCACCCCCTCCTCAGACACTTGCACCCATTAAACGTTTTACTTTCTCCATGGTTTTTCCTAGTTTGTCATCAAGTTGAAATGCAGTATATAGCCTCTCACATTGACTTTTTATTAAGTAATTGGCTATTGAATATCATGTCTGTGGAAAGCTGATAGTCCATTGTCTGGATGTACCCCATCTTTGCATGCAATGGATTCCATTGCTGTTTTGGATTTTGGCCTAGTAGGTTTGTAGGAGTGTTTCATTGTGGTTTTAAGGGATCTTATCTTTAAATTGAGAGAATAATTCTTACATAGATTGTTCAAAGGGCAAAATAAATTAGCATGTATAAAACATATATACAATGCCTCACATTATAAATGCTTAATAAATATTAATTTCCTTGCCCTCCCACCCCTTGGTTCAACCTTATATCTTATGAATTCCTCCTCTGGGCTTAGTGTCAGTGATGCATACATGTTGAGGTCTCAATGCTGCAAAGTGTTGGAGTCTGAATAGGCATAGCAAAAATGTAAATTCATGGATAAGAGGATGTGGCTTTCTTTTGTACCCCAATCTTACACTCCTGAGCCAAATTAATTTAATTATAGTGCAAGAATGAACATTACTTTCAACATAACTCATTGATAAGATCCATTTCTTTAAATATGAATTCAGGCTCTTTCTCTTGCTGGTAGCAGGGAGGCAGCTAGAGCAATTAATAATAACTGTTGTCCTCTGTGCTTATGTGAGCAGAGATCCTTCGGCCAGACTGTTGGCTGAGTTTGCATTATAACTTCACGATTGATCAGCTGAGTATCCGAGCAATGACTTAAATTCTTTCAAGTCCCATTTTCTGTAAAAGCATGGATTATATTTTTACCTATCTCCAAGTATTACAAAAGTTGATCAGAGTTTTTATTTGTTAAGTACCTAGAAGAGTACTTGTCACATAGTGATTTCTATATTAGATCAAAATTTTCATTATTGTACCTGAGAAGGATAGTGATAGTCTAACATATTATCTACTCACCCCTAGCCCTTTGCCTCCACCACCAGGATCAAGTAAAGATTGGTCTTGAAGGCTAATTTTATTATTTAGTTTGAGTTCATAATAGTATACTCAAATAATAGTCACTGTTACCATCTTAACAGCCATACTTGTCATGAACACTCAAAGGTTTATGATTTAATGATGTCCTTTTGTTGAAAATTGGAGACACAATCCATAGTAGGTGTGGTAGCTTGAATATATGCCCCTCAATAGACTCAGAAGTTTTATTAAAGCTTGTTACTTGGGCTGGAGACATTGTTTCAGGAACTTGTCACCAGAGCCTAAGGACCCAGGTTCAATTCTCTAATACCCACATAAGCCAGATTCACAAAGTGGTGCATGCATCTGAAGTTTGTTTGCAGTGGCTAGAGGTCCTGGCACACCCATGCTCTTTCTCTGTCTCTCTTTCTGTCTGGATCACTCTGCTTGCAAATAAATAAATAAATAAATAAATAAATAAATAAATAAATAAATAAATAAGCAAGCTTGTAACTTGGATTTCCAGCCACCTGGCTGGAAGAGATGTCACAGGGTGGAAAGGTGGGGGGGGGGTGTGGATCCTGGGGTCTAGCCCCAAAATGTTTGGGTGCAGATCTGATTTCCTGCCTTAAGGTATGCAGAGAGGTCTGAACTCTGCTGGGCCCCTGAGGTGTCCTGAGTGCTTGTTTGTGGTGCTGGCTGGCTGGTGGTGGTTTTCTCTCTCTGCTTGGATCTGTGAAAGGGAGTCAGCTTCTTCAGCCATTATGGAACTTCCCCTGGGTCTGTAAGCCTGAAATAAGTACATTCCTCCCATAAGTGTGTCTGTTTCCCAGCAAGGTGAAACTGACTACAACAGTAGATGGTTTTTCTTGGCATTTTGATAAGCTGCCTTATCACAACCACACACATTAAAATTTTTTAAAAATATTTTTACTTCTTTATTTGCTAGGAAAAAGAGAGAGAGAGAGAGAGAGAGAGAGAGAGAGAGAGAGAGAAAATGGATGTGCCATTGCCCACAGTCTCTGCAAACAAACATGCAGCACTTTGTGCATGGGGCTTTACATGGGTACTGGGGAATTGAACCAGGTCATTAGACTTTGCAGGCAACTAACTTAACCCCTAAGCCATTTTACATACATTTTAATTAAAGAAATAAAACAACTAAAGTTTACCTATGTATCATATTATAATCTGTTTTTTACATGAATCTGAACAAATAATAGACATATTTTGTGCCAAAAGTAAAATAAGTAATTTTGATGAATTAATAGTACTCTGAGATTTGAATGAATCCAATTGGAGCAATATCTTATTGATGAAAAAGCAGAGCTTCTTCAGTATCTCAATGCAAGCAATTAATGCTTATAGTGGTGACAATTATATAAACAGATAGTTTTTAAGCTAGGTATTAATATAATGATACAGGAATTTTGAGTTCCTTGTATGCCAACACACTGAGAATTTAGGGTGTTCCTGGATTCTTATCCTATGAACTCAAAGAATGAAATCCATGGGCCAGAGGATAAAGTTTAGTAAGATTTTATTATAGTTTAAACTTTGGGAGGAAGGAGAGTATGGGGCCTCAAACCTCGAGCATAGGAGAAGGAAGTAAGGTGGAGCTCTTGCCCAGGGAGGAAAGATGGGGTTTGGAAGCCCACCTTGAGACTCAGATCAGGATTTTGGGGGGGCTGTGGCTACGTGAGGAAGAGTTTAGCAGGTTACTATGGACAAAGACCGAAGCTTTGCCAGTAATCGTGGTAAGGATCAGAGTTCTGTCCTCTAGGAAGGGTGCACTAATCTAGACATCTTTCCTGGAAGGTGTGATATTGAGGTTTCTGAAAGCTTAGTGACCTTTCTGGCTTTTAGAAGGAATGAAAAATCATTCACTTTGGGGGTTCTGTTACCCTGACTGTCTAGCCAACTTTTGTCTCCTATCAATAATAGAATTTTCTTACCCAACTTTTACATTTTTGGATATTCTGTTCAACCGTTTAGTTGATGAAACAGTGACACAAATGAGCAGCAAGGACACCAGACTGAGAGTGATTGTTAGTAAGTTATAAAGTGTGACAGATCCTATGCTCATTTTAGCCACTTAAGAAATCGGGAGAAAGTGGAGAAAATGAGAACCAAGACTCCTGATGAATGCTGGCGTGGGTGAATACTGGATGCATCTCCTCTCAGGAGGCTAGTTTGGAGGAGGCCATTGGTGCTTCTTGTTTCTAAGTGCCTGTGATTTGATGCTTTTGAATAAGCCAGAAAATTCTTTCTGGGGAAGGAAGTGACCAGTATGATAGCGACAAGATTTGTATCACTTGCAGAAAAAAAGCAAATATGAACTGCCAATTTCCTCTTACCTGGAATGGCCTCCTCTGGTAAGCACAGCCATGACATATTCCTTATCACAGTTTGTCAGTGTGACAAACGTGCACTTAGTTTACACAGGAAGACATACAGCTGCCCTTTCTTCTCAGTTCCATCAGTCTTATTTCCCTGATAATCTGCTTCATTAATGAAAATCAGAAGCAGCTTGGAGTATTCCGTGCATAATTAATTATCTTGGCAAGATTTATGAATGCAATTTTTCTCAATTGCTCCAATCAGACATAAGTGAGACAAACAAATATATTAAAACTAAGTTATTCATGGTCTCTTTGTTCACAATAATGTCAAGGGCATCAAGGAGAATTAAAACTTGAAAGCATGCAACCTTTTTTTACTCCCCAGATCACATATATGTGTATATGTGTAAAGGGAGAATATTAGAATTCACTTGGAAGGTTTCAGGGTTTACAGTTTGTGGACAGAATAGATCCTAATGAGGCCGTACCTTCCCTGTTAATAGCAGAAGTGAAGCCCAGGGCCATAGTCGTGTGACGGGTAGGAATGTGTGTGAGCACACATGTGTGCTTGCCTTTGTGTTTTCTCATACATGCTGCCATTTTCTTCCAATGTTTAGAGTTTGCATGAATTACAAGCTAGAATTGATATGAGGTAGCATAGAAAGGGTTAAGGAGGTTAACAAATATGAAGATAGATTTGAATGTAATTTTAAGTGTTTTCTGAAATAAGACCAAAATGGATGCAATGATCTTGGTGATACTGGAATTCAATAGTTTGATCCAGTAAAAGACAAACAAACAAACAACAAAAAAAACCTATCCCAAGTATTTGTAGATTAAAATTTTTATCACAGAACATTTCAGCAAGGGGCTATCTCTAAAATTCTCTCGAAGGTATGTCAACAGGAAATGCAAAGTATCTTAGTGCTTGTAAGAGAAGCATGTAGTTTGAAAGCAGTAGATCCCACTGCTAATTAGAATGCATGCTAATGACTGCTGCTTTCAGTGGCCCTGCAGGTCAAGGGTAATAGCAGAAGTACTGTGGTACAGATGGCATGGAAATCTAACCCTTACTACCTAGGTGGCTTTGGTCCAGTTACTGAACTCTGTGCCTTTTTTTTCTTTTCCATAAAATGAGAATATAATTTTATCTACCTATTGATTTATTGTAAAAATGCATAGTACCATCTATCTATATAAATGGTTGCAGCATAACTTGGCATATAATAAGTGTTCAATAAATGTGATTTGAATGTGAAATCTTACCCAGAGCTCATGTATTTGAACAGTTGGTCCCCATCTGGTGGTACTCTCTGGGAAGGAAATGGAACCTTTAGGAAGTGGACCCTTGTTGGAGGAAGTGGGTCTTTGTGGGTGGGCCTTGAGGTTTTATAGCCCTGGACCCACATCCTTCTTTCCTTCTCCCTCCCTTCCTCCCCACTCTCTCTTTCCTTCCCTCTCTTTTCTTCCTTGGGCTGCAGTGTGATGGTCCAGCTCCCTGCTCCTGCTATGCCTTTCCTGCCATGATGGAATGCATCACCTTTCTTCCTCAGGCTAATTCCTGTGAGGTATTTATCACGGGAAATGAGTTAAGTAACCAATTCAATAAGTTTTCAACCATTCATTATATCACTACACGCCATTTCATGAGCTTTCAAAGATAAACCCTGGTAAAAGCTGCACATTAGCTGGATTCCACACTCACATCTCTACCACTAGAACCGTTGGCCTTCGGAAATGTTCTCACCTGCATGATGAACAATTCTGTTTCATGGCTCAGTATGCGATTTATTTTATCCAAAAGATCACCTTTCTCTGCATGACAGTTAAAAATCAAATTCTCTCTCCTTCACTCTTTCCAACTTTTAGCTATTTCTTTAGCTCACATACATTTTATGGATGACTATATGCTTATAAAATTTAGTTTGTCACTTATGCATGTCATTTATGGATGTCTACATCAATTTGAGACTTTATGTTACTGGTTTAGGTACTGACATTCAATCATGATATAAAAATAATAAAAAAAATTCAAGAAAAAGCTTCACAATTTTTAAATGATACTTATTACAGTATATTAGTATAGTAGTTAAACTTTGGGGATTTTTTTCAGTAGACATTCAAATCCAGTGCCTGGTACACACTAGGTGTGTGCTTTACCCATGAGAACTCTCAGCCCTGGTTTTACATCATTATTAGTATGGGGTTAATATCTTACTGTGCCTAGCTTCCATGTTAGCTTATCAGAGGTTCAGAGAAACAATGTAGTATTTCTGTGGTTTCATTCTATCTGTGGTTTCAAACACTCAGTGGGAGCCATGGGACATATTCCTCACGGACAAGGAGTACAGCAATAATGCTTATGTGAACTAGTGACTGCGTGTTTTCATTGTTTAAGCTTCTGAATCAGCTGGTGGGGGGGGGTGCGGACACATAGCATGCCTGAATTCATTCTGAGAGTGATATTGTGCTCTGAGGAAGGCTCTGCAGTGCACCTCATCCTCACACCCACCATGTGACAACAGTAGCTGCTACCTTAGCCAGGTGCCAAGCCTGTTTCTTCCATCTCCCTGAGCTCTCTTTGTGCCTGGCATGGGGCTGCAGAGCCCTGGCTTCCCTTTTCTCCTCTACTCTGTTCCCATCCTGGACTGCCAGTAAGAGGGGCTATTTCTCTCATTTTTCCTCACTCCTACAGTGCCCAAAGACAAGCCAAAAAGCCCAATTAATTTTAATATACTTAATAAGGAACATCATAATAAAATAAAAAGCATATTTTGAAAGATTGATAACTTATTTTAAAATGGAATAATTATCTGTCCTGTCAATATGATAGTTTGTGACTCTCATTTCTTCTAACAATCAGGGATTTGAATGAAAGCTTCATATGAAATCTACTAAGCTATACAACATAGAAACTGGGACAGGATGTGAAAATGCCAAGCTGAGGTTTCAATCCTGATGTTTTTATTTCTGTCTTTCTATCTCCATGTGATGGTTAATCTTGAATGTGAATTTGTTTGGATGGAGAATTACCTAACAGGTGTGTGTATACTTCCCATATCTATGTGTGATTTTCTAGATTCAGTTAATTTAGGTGGCATTCAGTAAGCTGGGCTGCCTGACTAAATAAAAAGGCTAAAGGGAGCTGAGCACCAGCATCCATTGCTCGATGCTTCCTAACTGTGAATGCAATTCCTACTCCTGCCACTGTACCCTCCCTGCCATGAAGGAAAACATCCCCTGAACTCTAAGTCCAAATAAACCCTTTCTTCCTTAAATTGTTTTTGTCAGATATTTTGCAACAGCAATGAGAAAAGTAACTCGTTTGCTCCTGCTCTGTGAGCATAGCTGGCTCAGACCTCCAGGTCACTTAGGGATTTGAATGTGGTTCAATAAATGACACTGGGGGAAGCCGTGACTTTGGAGTCTTTGAATCTGTTTCATTTCTTGAATAACGCATCCTTCCCCTGCTGGGAAATTCCCAACCCCACTCCCAGTGAGCTGGAGGTAATGCTAAAAATAACATTTAGGTCCAAATAAACGTTAGGTCCTTTCATTGTGCTAATATTATCCATTGGACTAAACATATTTCTTTCTGCCACCAAGTAGGTGTAGTTAATAAGCTTGTGTAAACAAAGCTAATTGAAAAAAACTAATATTTGATGTGGGGAATGGAAGAACTTCACTCTGCTTGAAATGGGAGAAGAGATATAATATGTTAATATGTGTCAGGATAATTAAATTCATGACATTACAATTCTAGACAGGAAGACTATCTGTGAAACTTCTGCTTCATAACAACATAGTCTAGATGTGCTACCACCCATGAGCGTCCTAAGATTTAGTAATCTGAAGGAAGTATTAATACTACCCAGCTGACTTGGGCAATTTGAGAGAAGCTTCTGAATTCTGCAAAACTGTGATTAATGTTCTCAAATCTGAGACTAAGACTAAAAAGTAAGAATCTGAAAACCTATCTAAAAATAGAAGCCCAATCCAAACTGTCAGCAATGGTAAGAGACAAAGTTACAACAAATCTAGTTGTAGAATCAGGCACAATCTGGACCAGAAGCAGTTCAGAATGTCCTACTCTGTCACACAAACAGGCCTCATGCATAGTTAAGAGACAGAAGTGACTGACAGGAAATGCAAGAATCTGATATGGAGACAGCTGGATGGGTTACAGCTCACATCTGTTATTGCCCTCTTTTGACTAGCTGAGACACATTCTCTTGTTCCAAGGGCTAGGTCAGTCTGTTTGCACACCAAGGTGGGTTACAATCCACTATGTATGGAGAAACCTTTAGGCCAAAATTAAACTGTATGGAGGCAACTTTAGACCAAAGAATTCAGCTCAGTAGCAATAATTTTTCCTCTTTAGCTCCCACATCCTCGGGGGCACACGTGAGCACTTCTAATATGTGCCATCACCTAGTTGAGCAAGTGGATTTTTGAGGTCTGGTTATTGCCTAGTTAAAGTACAGAGCAAATTTGGCTGGATTGCCTATTAGGATAACGGCTTCCCCACTAAAAAAAAAAGGCAAGAAGAAAAAGCTATTGCAACAAAACCTATACCTTTACAATCAAAGTACTCACTGGAAATGTCCCCTGTGACCATCAATTATTGCTGAACACATTGAAGGAGTAGCTGTCAAATTCTTCAGTTCATGAGATGAATAAGTAGTTCATTTTCACTTTTTATCATTTTTGGTTTTACTAGTAACTGGTTATTTGGCAGGCACTGTTCTTCTCATGGAAAAGAAAATGAAGGTAATTTCAAGAGATTATGTTTCCTTAAACATTTCTGTGAAGGTGGCTTGAATCACTTTTTGCTAACTTTCCTCTCCATCATAGTTTTAAATAAATATAAAAAATTCAGACTTGATCTCAACTTAAAGAACAAACTGATGCAACACCAAGTGTGAAGGTCCTGGCTGTCTGGTGCCTGGCTTTGGGCTTTGACTGGAATTCACCTTCTTACCACTCTAGTTGTTTAGCCTTGACTGTCGCTTTTCTGTGGCTTGGATTCCTCATGCTTTAGTCCGAGATTCTTCTGGAAAGTGGATTCTGAGTGTGGGCATGCTGTCTGTCACCTCTGCTCATGGACAGCCTCTTCCTTGTGGGGTGACACTTCCACTTTGCTCTCTAAGGGAGTTTCCACTGAGCTCTCTGACAGTACACAGGACTCACCAGTTAGAATTAGTTTCCCCAGCTCCGGCCTTGCATTGAGGCTCTTATTTTAAGAATGTTGTGAAACATAAACTAACCAGAACCTCTCTTCCAAAAGCCTCTGTGTCTGTGGGTGGACATGATGAGAAGGGAAAATCAAGATTGGGTTAGAAAGCACGGATTCTGACCCAGGAAGGGGTTAAGACTGCCTGACCTTGCATGGCAAACAGAGCAGTGCCTGATGTTACTCTAGGAAGAACACAGCCCACGTCTCTTGCTCTCTTCCTTCTGCTCCTCTGTAGGGGAGTTGGGGTGGAATGTCCAGCCAACAGCTAGTCCTCCCTTGCCCAAGGCCAGCACATCCAATTGCATTTCTCTCCCCTTTCCCACTGGTTCATTCCGACACTGATTTCCATGCAATTCCCTGTGTCCCAAAATTACATGTCTCCTCTCATCAAATAGAGGAGTTTTAAAAGAAAGGTGAGGAGTGCTCCTTTATTCCCTCTGCTTTCCCTAAAGCTGCCTTCCTACACTGAACTGATGGACATAGGCGGTCAACTTCTTTAAGAGAGTCATCAGTTCCTCCTCGCTCTACTTGGTGGTCCATAAACGCTTACTACTGATACCTGATTCCATTGTTATAATGATTGTGTGATTTAAATTTTCAATAATTAACACTCAATCCCTACATTTTCTTTAAATGTATGTGTATGTATGTATGTTCATATGTGTGCACACACACATGGGTGCATGTGAACAGGACAGCTTTGGGTGTCATCCTCAGGAAAACAATCACCTCTTTTGGGGACAGGGTCTCCCATTGACTGTGACCTCACCAAATAAGCTAGACTAGCTGGCTTTCAAGCTCCAGGAATCCTTCTGTCTGTCTTCCAGGCACTGGGATTATAACATGTGCCACCAACTCTGTCATTTTTATGTAAGTGCCAGGGCTTGAACAATGGTCCTCCTGTGAGCCATCATGCAGACTCTTAGTCCTTAAGTTTACATTTTAATGTTCAGTTGAACCTCTTTGAGTAGTTGAACCAGCCAATAAAAATATAATGCAACACACATATATAATGTTAAATATTCCCATGGTATTAGAAAAGTAAAATAAAAATGTTATAAAAAGTGAAAGGCCACATAAAAAGTGAAAAGTTATATTTAATTTAGCATACATTTTGGTTTGAACCACGTGCAGGCAGTGGCTCCTATGTTGTGTGGTGCAAGTCTACCTAGTTGGCAGAGAATTTTCTGGAACGTTCTTTAGCTTGTGGGATACCTCTTGGTTTTCTTTGAACAGCTCTGATTCTCCTCTGTACCTTCACTGACATCTTTTTCTCTCTCTCCACCCTCTCATGTATGTCTCCCATAGATCTGTCATATTTGCTCTCTGACTTAATTCTAAAGACCTGGAAACCATAGGAAGCTGATAGGTTATAGTGACTATAAGCCCGTCAATTGGGTCAAGATGAAAGGTAGGAGCTAAGAAGAGAGAGAAAAATGTTTTTATTCTTCTCTGTATCCTGTCAATACTCAGAACCAAGTTCCAGAGTGTATTTTGAATATTTTTAGTTCCTTCTCCCTTTCCACATGCCTCAAGCCAAGGCTTATGACCTCATTCTTTGGCTGGGAACATATTCTTCAGAGAAGTCCTGATGCACCATTTACAGTACTTAGCACCCAGGCTTTTGGACAGCAACTGATGCAATTTTAAAGCTTAGAAAAGAGCCCTCGAAATATCTATGCAGCTGTCTGCAGTAGCTACTTGTGAGATGCAATGACTGATTTGCTGGGCCTCAGAGTCTTGTGTGATGTAGTTGTGGTTATTTAGGGCATCCTATTTTTATTTAAGAAGGACTCTAAGCCTGCTTTGTGTGCATCCCACAGCACATGTGGTAAATCTGATCTACGAGGCTGCTCACGTGTGTGAACACCCCATGATGAAATGTGACTCCCTCACAATGATCTACTTACTTCTGACATTTATACTAACTTACTTTATGTTACTTTCTAGGGTTCATCTAGTAGGGAAAAATGAGTAAATCTAGGGAATTTGCATGCTTTGACAGGTAGGTCTATGGACAGCATATACTGACTATCATAACTGTTCTCACACAATATTCTCTTACAGAGAATAGTATTTTCTTATAGGCATAGTGACCTTTGGAGCCTGAAACAGTATCAGCCAAATATATGAGGTTAAGTCAGTCAATACCATTTCAAAATCAAAATGACTCACTCTGCCCTGCTTTTCATAATCTCTGGTATGTATGAGATGACAAGTTCCTGACTCACAAAATTTAATAGGATTATCTGAGAGTTTGGGTTTCTCACCTGTTTTTGAAGATTAGTGAACACCTGTTCATGCCCATATTTCATTGATTCAGCTTCTATATTTGTTGTCCTATTAACCAAGCATTCTTGAGATTTCTAGTCCACCCCACTGTAACTAGGATTAACTAAAAGTGACTCTCAATCTATAATAAAACAAATCTCTGAAAGTTAGTTATATACATGATCTACTTTGAGAACAACTCTTGAGGAATTTCTCTGATCATGGTTTTTGTATAGACTAATAATCATTTGTGAGAAATTATTTTATAAAAAGTAAAATCTATGGATAAATTTTATTGTTTTGATAAAATACTCTCTGTGGGTTTTTATATGCCGATTGTATAGACCACCTATCTCTAATTGGTATACTTGGAAAAAAACTAACTTCAAGAAACTGCAACTATGTAAACACAATACTTTAAATAGGGAGAATATTAATCATAGATTTCCAGATATTCCGGATAAAATGAGGTCAGTGTATTTCCCATGACAAAATTCCCCAGGGTCACTGTTAATCTCTTCTTTGCACTTATGAAGAACTAATATCTTGCTTAACAAAGATGGCCAATTAGCAGAAAGCTGGAGAAACTTGTTGCCCCATATTTTATTGCCCATTCTGTACTAGAAAAATTCAAGTTGGCATAGACCTTTTGTTCTCAAAATCAGCTTTGTAACATCAGTCTTATAATATGCTGCGTGTCCTATTCCAGGTGATCCCGGGTCCGACTTCTCTGGTGTGAGTGTGTATGAGTTTTTTGTTTATATATTTATACCTAATTTAGCTTTTCCTTTAGCCTAATGCTTCACACATGTCTCTGTTATATAGAAGTTAGAAGAAAACCTATGACCATTGTAGACAAGATATCCAAGTATATAGAAAGACATGGTATCAGGCTTGGCATATGGCTGCCAATTTGAGTGGGCTGTCAGTATTCATTTTTGAGGTTGGGCATTATATCCCCAGGTATCAACTGAAAGACTTTAGGTTCCTCAATTATGGTAGCAGAGCGCTGTACAAAGAACATGGATTTTGGAATTCTGGAGACTTGAGAACACATCCTCTGTCAACTGCTATGTAGCCCTGGATAAGCTGCTTGATCTCTCCAAAACTTCTCACTTGTCTCTATGATGATATTGTCCTTGTTATAACATTGCCGAGCTTATAGTCGTTCCTTAAAAACTACTAGTCATGATGTGAGTAAAACACTGCACTGGACTAGGGAGTAAAAAATTCTGTCTTCCTTTTCATTGAGATGAGGAATCTTGTATTCAGGAGACTTAGTCATAGCTCCCATGTCAATTGTGGCATCTCTTACAAATTGTCACTTAGTGTCATCACCGCAGGTGTCTGGCTTTAGGAACCAAGGCTCAAGCTTCATGGTAAAGTGCTTGTATGAGACCCCACATTCAATTCCCTGGCACAAAAAAGTAAAAATATATTTCTTCTTTCAAGTTACTTGATATTTATTATTTTAACACTGCGTATGACATAGATTATAAATCAACTCAACATAAAGCTGAGCCAAAAAGTCAAAAGAATTTTAATAGCTTTTCCATTTATTTTTTGAATTCATATTCCACTTATGGACTGCAAGGGAATACACTCTGGTTCTTCTTTTGAGGAGATTTTCGTTTTATTTTCTTCAGACCATGTAATCTACTTAGTTGCTAAATAAAATTAATGTCTTCATAGAATTCTTTTACCTTTTTTAAGCATGGAGGAGTTAAAATAAAGAGAAAATACAGATTAAATTAATGTGTGAGATGAGTTTTTATAAAAAGAAATGAAAAGGTTGTAGGATTATTTCTGAGGTTTTACTCATGCATGCTGATCATTTAATTTTTGATCTTTCTTTGTTCCTTCTTTCCTAGGTTACTTGTTGGTTTCAGAAAACCATCAGAGACTTGCAGGAACAAAGTCTGGGCTCATCACTTTCAGATAATGAGGAGCTCATTCTCAAGCATGAGGAGCTGATAGGAAAAGCAAAGGTAAGAGACATTAAATTAACATAAGAGAAAAACACATGGACTTCTCTTGAATATGCTTGGCTAAATGATTTAGAAAGGCACTTACAGAAAGAAAAGACTGTCTCTGAATAATCCACTGATTACATAGATGAGATATCCAGAGCATCTAGAATAAAGTGAGTAAAGAAGCAGTTTCCACAAGTATATATCATGCATTCTATCTGCCAGATACTGTACTAAGGAAATGTAAGAGATACATTATTTAATTGATCACAAAACCCCCTAAGGGTGTATTTTGAATTGAAATAAAACAGCCTTGGAGATGCAAAGTAACTTGTTCAAGATAATGTCTCCTCAGAAGCAGTGTTGGAATTCAATTCTAGTTCTGTCTAATTCAGGGTCATAGCTCTTAAATGTTATGCTTTGCTATTTTTCTTTTAAAAATTGTCTGAAATGGGCTCTCATCACATTATCATTTTTAAGATTCCCAGGTATTGTTCAGTTACTCTTCACATTTACATTTCCCTAGTTCCTCCCTGGCTTCAGATGTCTCAGTTTCACAAGAACTTCTGGCTACTGGCCAGGCAATCACTCTGAGTGTGTGAAATGCGTAGAAATTTGATCTTGGAGTTCTGGAAGCAAGATGATGAACAGCTCAGTCAGGCTGCAGGGGCCTCTCTCTGCAATGTGTCTTATCACTTGAAAATCAGCTTCTTTGTATGTGTGCGAGTGTAAACACTTTGCAGAATTCTTTACAGGTGCTCTAAGTGAATGTGCAGAGGAACACAAGCTTGCCATTATACTGAGTGGGGCAATGAATCACCACAAAGATGTAGAAAACCGTGTACTATGAATATCAAGGGTGGTGGGCAGCTGGAGGTTAACTAAGTCAAGAAGGTCTGAAAACAATGGGCCAACACTACTGGGCAGGGCTGACAATGAGAAGGACAAATCAACTCTTCGTGTGGACATCGATGGAGGTGAGGGAGCAGAGTGCATTTATCTACACATAAGCCTTTTCCTAGGGATCATTATGATTTTGCGTTATTTTGTGTTAGCTTCTTGTGTTTGAAAATGGCAGTATACTGAGAGCTTTCAAAAATACTGGTATGAATATTTAACTGACTATTAAAACATACATGTGCTCATTTGCTACATTCTTTAAACTTTTTCAGCTTTTATTTTTGTAGACAGTTAACTTCTTCCTGGAAGTTCTATCATAATTCTACATAATTCTATATGCATCACTTTCAAACTTTATCAGTGAAAATTCTATCCGAAGCTAAGCACGAGGAATGAGTTAACTATACATGAGAGGTACCTTTGAATGACACGAACAAGATGGGCACATTCACATTCTCAGACATGCCTTGGGGTTACAGTAACTAGGAAGGTAAAGCTGTTCTGTCTTCTTACAGCCCTCCGAGAGGTTTGGAGTTGAATATTTGTTCACACATATGACCTTGGTTCTAGTAGGGTGCAATTTCTGTCACAATTTACAGTTTAGATTTGAACATTTGATGTGCATAAGTAGGAAGGCACTATCTTTAAATAACAAGCATCAGATGGAGGTAGTAACACTTTTATGGGCTTTATGTTTTTAGAGTAGTTTTAGTTTTCTGGCCAAATTGAAGAGAAAGCAGAGACTTCCCCTATATATTCTCTGCTCCTACCCCCAAATCGTTTACCTCTTGGTCAACACCCCTCCTCCAGAAGGGGATATTTGTTACACTGGACCGAAATGGACAAATTATCATCACCCAAAGTCCACTATTTTCACTGGGGTTCAGTCTTGGTATTGTGTACTCTATGGGTTTGGATAAATGTATAATAACCTATAACCACTAATGGTGTCATTTAGATAAGTTCACTGTCCTGAACATTCTCTGTGCCCTGACTCTATATCCCTCTGTTCCATTAACTCCTTAAAAAATATTTCTACTGTTCACGTAGTTTGTCTTTTCCAGAATATTATATGGTTGGAATCACCCAATATGTAGCCTCTACAAATTGCCTTTTAATGTTTTGCTCATTCATTTCTGCCCATTAATGAGTAATTTTCCATTATCTCTACTCACCACAAGTTTATTTATTCCTTCACTGAAGGATGTTTTGGCTTTTTCCACATTTGAGCAATGGTGAATAAACTACCATAAACATCCATGGACATGTTTTATGTGATCATAGATGTTTCACTACATTTGAGTAAATACATTTGCTGGGTCACATAATAAGAGCATGGCTAGCCTTGTTAGAAACTGAAAACCATCTTCCAAAGTGGCTCTCCTACTTTTTCATATCTGCCAGCAATGAGTAAGAAGTGCTATTGTTCCATATCCTTGCCAGCATTTGTTATTGTCAGTATTCTGTATTTGGGCCAGAAATAGATAGAAATTAACTGAGTAGGTTTGTGTTGGTATTTCTTTGCATTTTAATTTGTATTTCTTGATGATATTTTAAGTGGGACTCTTTAATATGCTTATATTATCCATTATACATTGATGTGTATGTTAAGGTCTTTAGTTCATTTCTTAATGACATTGTTTTCTTATTGTTGAATAGAAGTTTTATATATATATATGTGCATATATATATATATATATATAATTTTACTATACTTAGAAAAATTCAAGACTGTAAGGAAAATAAAAGTAAATTCTTCAACTGAAAATCATTAGCAGTGTTCCAGTACAACCTTAGAGAGATACAGGATAAGAATCATGCTTTTTTTTCTCCATTTAGTTTATTACAAGTATTTTTTTACTAACCTAATATCACCTAGCTAATCCATTATGTGAATGAAATTCAAATTGTATGATCACACATATTATGATACAAAGAAATTAAGCTATTTGAAAATCCACAAAAATATATGATTAGGCACCATTTTCGATAGATGCCATCATGTTCAGATAAGTCTATCTGCTTTGTTTAGGGTTTGAACTACTCAGAATTTCCTGCAGAAACTGAATACAATTTTTAAGCTAAACTTTGGAAAATGAAGCAGAGAGCAGGGCATGGTGGCTCACGCCTTTAATCCCAGCACTCGGGAGGCAGAGGTAGGAGGATTGCCGTGAGTTCAAGGCCACCCTGAGACTACATAGTGAATTCCAGGTCAGCCTGGGCTAGAGCGAGACCCTACCTCGAAAAACCAAAATAATAATAATAATAAATAAAATATTTTTTAAAAAAGAAGAAGAAGAAAATGAATCAGAGTAACCTACAGCATCTTTGAACATGAATTTGTTTTTGAAAATTTGAATTAGTTTTATTCTCTGGGAGCTTATGTTTTATTGCTTCCCAAGAAGCCTTCTTTTTTCATGTAAATTTTGATTTGCAAAAAGTTTGGCCAAGGAAGCCCTCTATCTCAATATGGTCTTTGAATGCCACTGACTTTTATTTATTTTTAAAATATCTTTATTATGAATAAGTATATACATTGTTTATATTGCATAAGCAAATCTTGTGAAGGTGTCTCCGTTTCCCTCCTCTCTGTCCCCTACCCACTGAAGAAATGATCAAAATATGGAATGGCTACTTAAGTTAGATCAATAAAATAGAGCTGAATACTGAAACGTAACTTGCTGATTAGAAGATGCACCTTCCAGCCTGGACACTCGATAATCCAATAGCAAGATTGCTGGTTGTCTGAGACAGCAGGATCTCTGAATCATGAGGGTCGAGGGCCTTATGGAAAGAGAGAGAGGCATTTGTTCTGGGCTGCTTTGGTCAGCTTGCAGGGTGGCCAGGGTTTCAGAGGCTCATGAGGAAAGATCTTTCCAGAACGCAGCAGTGATCAGCCACTGTGTTGATGGAAAGACTTAAGGGTCTTAGCAGTGATTAACACAGAAGGGAGCCGCAGAAGGGTTTTCTCGGGATGATAGATTTCTTCCATGGGAAGAAATTGAGAGCTTATGACCAGAAAACTGAAGGGAACCCCCGCAGGCCCGGAGGCAGCAGAAATGACCGCCGCTGTGGGAGGTGGACCCAGAAGACCTCAAAACCCCCATTGTCTTTCAGCTTTTCCTTGCTGTGACAGAATACCTGTCATCAAGACTGTCCTGACTTTTCTGGGAAGATGTAAAGGAAGCATTGGGTCACCCCAAATAAGAAGGGTACAGATAGACCAAAGACAGACACTCACAGGGCTTCTGCTGGTCTAGGCAAACAGTGCCCAGCCACCGGAAGGCTGTTGTCTGTCACACTGATGACTAAATGATGAGATGAATAAGCTTATTAGAATCACTTACAGGAACATGGGTGACTCGTAGGCAGCCATATCACTGAAAAATCTCACCTCACTGCCCTCCAACATTAGACTAGGAATCATTATTTTAAGCTATGCTTTTGTTGCATATAATTATGTTTCATATTTATTGTCAATCATTAGATACATTGTATGAGCAAGTCTTATGATGGTACCCCCATTTCCCTCCTCCTTGTCCCCACTCCACTGGGGGCCCTCATAAGTGGGCTTGATGGACCAGTCCATGGGATAGGGGGTTATGGATTGTACAAGAGGCAGCCAGTTTTTTTTTCTTTGTGTGTTTTTGCTAAGGGGAGCAATATCTCTGGGTATTCTCCCCCACCATGGCTCTTAAAATCTTTCTGTCACCACTTCTGCTCAGTTCCCCGACTCATTATGGGTGAAGTTTAGGTCTGCTTTACTGTTGAGGTTTTACAAGTCTCTGGATTTCTGCTTTGGATTGTGTTGGGTATCCTCAGTGTCTGTCTCCCTTATCCTTTCCCAGGTTATCTGACTTGCTGTGGAGGTAGGCCTCTTGCTCATCTCACCACTTCCTCAAAGGTTTCATCTGGACCCTACATCATAAGTTAGGGGTGGTTCATCTCCTGCCTGGGTGACAGGCAGCATCTTCTCAGGTCCTGTTGGTGGGATTGGATTGTCCACAGTTCTAACTGCCTTCTTAAACATACAAACAGAATCTCCAAAGGAGAGTGAGATCAGTATAGGTTAAATGAGAAAAAAACATTATTAATTTGGTGAGATTCTAATGGCTATATTCCCTCCCTGATTAGTGGGGGTTTCCCCTTGGAGCCCAGTTTTGCTGAGTATAAAAATTATTTGCCTTTTACACATAACAGATAAGGAAATAGCAGCCATGGATGATTTTTACACCATCCTTGAATGGCATCATAAATCAACTCGACATGCCTAGGCTTAAATTAAACCTTGGGAGGTCAGAATCGGTTGCATGCTATAGTAAGACAGTACACTATCTCCTCCGAGGAAGCAGACTCCTTCCACACACCAGAAGCCATATTCTTAGCAGATGTACCTTCCCAAGCCAGCCTGCACGTCTTCAGTTTAGACACCTGGGGAGCAATTAGATTCGTGCTTGGCAACTCCGGCTCAGCAATGGAGTGTTGAAAAGTTAATTACTTCTAGCTCTCACTCCTAGAGAACCCACATAATTATTTGGGGTCATCAGGTTTAAAAGGGGAAAACCTTAAGCTCTTGGCTAGAGCCGGGCCCAACATTACTTGCAACTTAAAAAAAAAGGCATGTGCGCTCAAGCTTAGGCTGACTAGCTACAGTCTGCAGAAGAGGAGTGAGAAGTGAAGCTGAAGAGACAGTCTGGGTGGGGGTTTAGATAGCCTTCTCTATGTCAGATGTTGTTCCCAGGCAGTAGCAGGTGGCGTTTTGAGTTATTAGAAATGTAGAATCTGGGCTGGAGAGATGGCTCAGTGGTTAATGCCCTGGGTTCAATTCCCCAGTATCCATGTAGAGCCAGATGCACAAAGTGGCACATTCATTTTAGTTTGTTTGCAGTGGTTGGAGGCCCTAGTGTGCCCATTCTCTGTCCCTACTCTCTCTCCATTGCAAATACATAAATATTTTAAAAGGAATGTAGAATTTCAGATTTCCCCATCAAACCACTTGGAATCATTAGTCTTGTTTCAACAATTCTCACAAAAAATTTGCATGAATTCTAAAATTTAAGAGTCACTCAGAAGTCTTATGCCATGGGCTTCAGGTGTGCCCAATGTGCTCCTTGGTTTTGATAGGTGAGTATGTACGTTTTCAAAAGCCCTTCATTAACAACCATCCTTATAGTTCTGAGAGAGAAGCAAACTGAAAACAGTACATAGAAACACAAGCTTCAGTGTTCTTCAGGGCCATTTCTGATCCTCAGCTTCAACATCAAAACTGTCTTCCATGACTCACCATCTAATCCGATTTTCCAAGTCATTGAAAATAGTTTCCAGTTATTGCTGAACGATTTTATAAATTGGATTTGTGATCTTGGCCCCAAGTTCCTTCAGATAATATTATGAGAAGATCTTTAAAAAAAAAACAATTAATGCTCAGGTCCCATGGCAACTTTATTCAGAGGAAAAAGACAACATTGAAGTTACAAAATAATTATATATATGAGAAAAGGAAGAAAAGCAGAATTTTCTGCACGTTTATTTGAATAAGTTAAATGAATAATTTACATAAATACAGCCAGTATAAGTGACTCTAAAATATGTTTATTGTGTTATTTTCTGACTGAATACAACATCATTTTGGAAAAAATCCATTAGACTGAACAAAGGAATTACACACATGTGGGTATGTATATTTTTTCCCATTGGAAGGAAATATAAAACATACAGATAAAATTGAGTGTTCTAAAACTTTGTGTTGGTATGTGCTGGTTTGCAGTGTGATTTTTCCAGCTCACACTGCTTACACTGTAAGCATGTCCCTTGTTCTAATGATGGTTTCCAGTCCTTTTCAATGAGTCAGGGTCACCAAACCCTGCAGATATTTATATGGAATTTGAGACAGCAAGACAGTCATTGTGGAGAAAGGCATGGAGTGCTACAACATGGCATCCCTGGATCGAGGGACCCTGAGATATTGTCCAGCATCCCTGCTTACTTCTGATGTAATCTTGTGTGTGTGTGTGTGCGTGCGTGTGTGTGTGTGTGTGTGTGTGTGTGTGTGTGTGTGTGTGTGTGTGTGTGATGTATGGTATATGCATGTGTCAGGTGTCTTCTTTTATTACTCTGTGCATTTTTTCTTTTCACTGAACCTGGAGCTTACACCAGATTTCAGTTAGACAGGCTGACCAGTGAGCCCCAATGATCCCCTGTTTCCACCTCCTCAGCACTGGGGTTCCAGGCTTGGGCAGCTACACCTGGCTTTTTGCAATGGTGCTGGGAATCAAACTCAGGTTTCTCCATTTCTGGCATAATCTTGATCAAAGCTTTTGGGTCATTGGACCAGTTTCATTTTGTTTTTGTAAAAAAGGAATAATTATTTCACCCAACTATCCAATTATTTTAAGAACTGAATATGTTGATCCAAACTGAGCTTAACGAAAAAAAAAATAATAAGGGAGTTTGGATGAGGTAAACTCATCCAAGATAAATAAAAAAGATACAAAATTTATACATAGTAACAGTTTGCAAGTTCACAATGTTGTCAATACCTTATCAAGATAGTTTTCATGACCCAGAAAGAAAGCACCATGTGCATGAAGCACAGTGTTTATTTCTTGCTCCCTCCATCCCTTGTGGACCACTGACATGCTTCCTGTATCTAGGTATTTACTTCTTCTTGATACAGTATCTAAATGAACCCCATCATCACAGAAGTGCTGTGTTGGCATCTTGCACTTTTTCTATTTTCCAGATTTGTCCACCTTGGGCATGTGATATTTTATTGCATGGATATACTACATTTTATTTATTTATCAAACATCTGACATATTTGGGTTCTTTACATCTTTTGTCTAATGTCAATAATGTGCAAGGAAAATTCTTGTGCATATCTTTGTGCAGACACCTGTTTTCTGTTCTTTGAGGAATATCCCAAGAGTAGCACTAGTGTGCTGTGTGGTATGTATGTTTAACTCACTAAGGGGTGACTACCCTGTCTTCCATCTGTGCCATTTTATACTCTGAAGGTTTCCATTTTTTTCTATATTATTGCTGTATTAGTCAGGGTTCTCTAGAGGAATAGAATCAACAGAATGAATTATAGTAATCAAAAAGGGGGTTTATTGGATTAGCTCATGGCAGTTCCAAAATAGCAGTCTGCAAATCCAAGAGTCAAGGAACTGGTCACTGCTCAGTCCACATGGCTGGATGCCTCAGCAGTCCTAATCCAGCACTGAAGGCCTAAAGGCTTCCTGAGGAGCCGCTGGTCTTCAGTCCAGGCTGAAAGGCTGAGGAAGCTCCGTTTCAATGCCAAAGAAGTGATGCATGACAAGCACCAGCAGCCGGGCAGGCAGGGAGGCAGGCAAGGAGGCAGGGAAGCAGGGAGGCAGATAAGAAGGCAGGGAGGCAGACAAGAAGGCAGGGAGGCAGACAGGGAGGCAGGGAGGCAGGGGAGTAGAGAGAACATTTTCTCCCCCTTTACATAGCCTTAGGGTGAGGTCTTGCAACTGTATCCCAGATTTAATGGCTTCCTGAGTCTCTGGAATTTCCTTCCTGCACTGCCCACACAGGAAGGAATGTTAATTTCTAGCTCTCCTGAGCTTCCTTACATCCTTCCCCATACTGAGAGACTGCCTTCCTGTAAACATCCTCAGAGACCCACCCAAGATTACTAAAAAGGTCAAGTTGACAACAAAACCTAACCATCACACTTGCCAACTATTTTCCATTCTGTTTATTTTTTTATTTGATACCCATCTCTGTATGTGTGAATTGCTAGTTCATTGTGTTTGTTTACATTTCCCTCACAACTAATAACTTGCTACGCATGGCTGTTGACCAGAGTTTGGACTTCTAGAACACAGAAGACAAGTAGTGCAAATATCTATAATCCCTAGGCACCTGGGGCAATGGGAGGGAGGCAGAGTCACGAAAACCACTGAATTTGTGGGACAGTTTGTCTGAAAATTCAAACAACAAAAAGAAGAGTCCCTGCCTCAAACAAGGTGGAAGGGCATTGCAAGGTTGTCCTCCAACCTCCATGCCTGCACCATGGCATGGTGAACATATGAACATACACACACACACACACACACACACACACACACACACACACACACAAACACACCATACACATACACACACCATATATATATATATATATATATATATATATATATATATATATATATACACACACAAAGGTTTTAATTTTGATAAGGTCCAATTTATCTATTTTAAATTTTTACAGGGTATTGCTGGGATTCAGAAAAGTGTCCTTGAACCCTGAATCCCATGTATTTGTTCTTAACCAAAAAATTGAGAAAACCAAACCGAGAAGGATGATTATTAAATTATGCTTATTTAGGGAAGTACAAAACCAAGGGAAGGGAAATGGGTACCCCATGTGGTCTAAGAGCCCATGTAACAGGCCTAAAAGAAACAAGAAAAGAGATTTATAGAGGAAAGAAAAGAAAGTGCAGAGAGCTCCTGCCATGCGGAGGGCAGGAGGGGTACAGAAGGGGCTAGGGGGTTTCTCCCCTCATGTCAGCCCAGCTGGGTCCAGACGAGAGGAGAGGTTTACCAGAACCTCCAAGATACCCCTCACCCCTGGTAAGGCTCTATAGTGGGCTTTACCTTTAGGCTCTGGGGAGCCTGAGAGACAGCTGATTTGTCTGGGCTAGAGGCTGGCTCAGTAGGAGCAGGAAGAGGCCAGCAATGATGCCAAATTCTGGGGTCTGAGATGACCAACCACGATGCCAGGGTTAGATTGAAATCCTGGGAAAGGGGATCTCCCCCACCCCACCCCTAGGGACGGGCTCAGGTTTTTCATAGAAAAACAGATCTAGGGAAATCCTTTAGGCACTAGATAAGGAGAAGCCAGACTCTGGCAAAGTGGAGACTTCAAGGATAGGCCCAAAGACACTTCTGCTTTTTTACTTTCAGGGTCCCAGTCACCCTAACTGCCTCAAAATATTGTTGCTTATGCTTTTGGTATCATAGCCGAGAAACCCATGCCGATTCCAAGGTCATGAAGATTCAAACCTATCTTTCCTTCTAAGAATGTTGTATTTCTAGCTCTTATATTTAGATCTTTCTTCTGAGTTAATTTTTATGTCCTGTGTGAGGCAGGGAGTTAACTTCATACTTTCACATATGGATGTCCAGTTGCCCCTGCATTTCAGTAGCTTAAAGAAACGATTTTTCCTGTTCAAATGATCTTGGTACCTTTATGAAAAATTAATCGGCCACAGATGTTTGGGCTTATTTCTGGGTTCACTTCTATTCCATTGACCTGATGTCTATTCTTATGCTAATGAACCACAATATCTATTCTTATGCTAATACACCACACTATTTTAATTACAGGAGCTTTAAGAAAAGTTTGAAAGTTGGAAGTCTGAGGTCTCTAATTGTGTTCTTCTTTTTCAAAATATTTTTCTGGCTATTCAGGTCCCCTGAAATTGCACCTGAATAGTAAGACCATTTTTCCCATTTCTTGCGGAGACATGATTCTAAAGGGATTACTTTGTATCTACAGATGGTTTGGAGGCGCACTTCTGTCTTAGCAGCGCTAATTCTCCTGTCCACAATCACAGAACGTTTTTCCACTTGTTTAGCCTCCCTCCCAGTTTCCAATCAGGATGTGTAATTTTCAGTGTATTAATTTTGCACCTTAAAGAGTTAAATCTATTCCTAAGAATTTCAGTCTTTTTTTAAAAAAATGTTTTATTTATTTATTTATTTATTTACTTTAGAGCGAGTAAGAGAGAGAAAGAGGCAGGCAGAGAAAGAGAGAGAATGGGTGCACCAGGGCCTTCAGCCAATGCAAACGAATTCCAGATACATGTGCCACCTTGTGCATCTGACTTTTATGTGGGTACTGGGGAATCAAACTAGAGTCCTTCTGCTTAGTAGGCTAATGCCTTAACCACTAAGCCATCTCTCCAGCCCAGAATTTCAGTCTTTTTGATGCTGCAATAAATGATATTGTTTTCTTAATTTCTTTTTCAGATCGATCATTGCAAGTCTATGCAAATACAGTGGATGTACTCTGGTGTTTATATGACACTCTGATCTAAATTTATTAGCTCTCATAGTTTTTTGAGTATTCCACTGGATTTTCTTTGTGTAAGATGATATCAGAGCTAATCACCTCAAAATTGTCTTTGCTCGCTGGTTTCTTACTCACCTATCTTGCTTCTCAACCTATATTGTATGTGTGAATTACCTGGGGAGTTTGAGATGGAGATTTGGATGTACCAGGTTCAGGGTTGTGCCTAGCTGTGTCTGTGCTTCCCACAAACCCTCATGTAATGACATCACTGTAATCTCTGAACCCTCTGGGTGGCAAACATAGGGAGGAAAAGAACCTTTAGAATGGAAGTATAAGTGATAGAGTCACAATCCTTGGTTACTGCTAAAACCAAGATTAAATCTAAACAAATCTCTTGTGTGGACAAGACCGCCCCAGATCAGGAGATGATTTCTTTGTCGCTTGTGTTTGTTCTCAGTGTCACTCCAGTGATCCGTGAGGGAAGGTTAAGAAACAAATACTTAAATTTTCTGAATGTTCCTTTTAAAACCATGTGAGTCTCTCCCAGAAGTGGCACTTCAGTGGATATTCAGGAGAAAGGGAACTGCTTATAGGCCTCCTGGGTGTTCAGGAAGTGTGGAGCAACAGCCCAAGTTCATGTAACCATAGTTTTCAGGCTATGCAAATATTTCCAAATACTGTGGAATAGTCTACTTCTCATTGCTTCACATATTAACCTATTTAAGGAAACCCATATTCTACTGTTTAGACTTTCATTATGTCCCCCAAATCCTTCTCAGAACATATGTGGAAAAAACTGCAAAGTGGCCCTCAAGCATATGCTTCCATACATCAGCTCACATATCTGATTCTATGAAGAAAATCCATGAACTGAAAAAAATAGATCTTATTTTATTATGTTTCCTAAAATTTAAAAAGTAAACTGAGGTCTGACTCTAAAATGTCTCAAGGCAGAAATTAACTGAGTTCTCCAAACAGTAAGACACCTGCATTGGTGCGTTTCCATTCCTCTGTCTTCATTTCAGCGAATAATTTGTTTTACTTGTCTGATTTTTAAATGAACTTCCCAATTATAAGCAGATGTCATTTTTCACAGATCATGAATTAGAAACAATATCATTATGAGCAGGCAAAATATGTATAAATAATATTGAATTTGCCAGTGAGCATTGGGAAAATGCACAAAGCAATGGAATTTCCAATTGCTAACCCTATTCTTGCTGTTACTTGTGGGTTAATTTAAAGCCCAGTGAGCTATATCCTTTCATTTCTATGGGAAATTTGAATTTAGTAAGTCCCTCAGAAATATTTATGCCCATTTAGGAAAGGAATGTGTTCAGAAAATATAAATTACTATGGGTGATAATCACTAGGTTTAAAGCTACTTGCTGTCATTTGGTTTATGGAATCTTCAGCTCATTATGTTTAAATGCTCAAAAAACATTTTTTTAACTTTTTAGTTTTGTCTTCTTCTTCCTCTTTTACTTCCTCCTCTTCCTTCAGCTGCTTCACCATTTTTCATGCCTTATAGATGTTCCCACAAAGCATCACTTTTCCTTGGTATGTGTGCATACATGTGTCTGTGGGTGCGTGTGTATGTTGAGGCCAGGGGCCAATGGCAGGTGTCATTCTCAATTGGTCTCCACCTATATTTTGAGACAGTGTTTCACTGTCCCAAAAACTGGATCTCACCCTTAATTCTATTAGACTAGCTGGTCATGGTGCCCAGCTATTTCTGCCTCCCCAGTGCTGGGATTACAGGCACACAGTGCCACACCGGGTTTTTATGTGGGTGTTGGGGATTCAAACTCAGGCCCTCAAGCTTTTCTAGTAAGTAATATACTAACTGATCCATTTTTCCCAGCCTCAAGCTGGCCTTTTACAGTTACTCTTTTTACAATGCCTGGTAATACTGGTATCATAATAGTACAATAGCCAAACATGGGGGCTCATGCCTTTAATTCCAGTACTGGAGAAACTGAGGTAGGAGGACTGCCATGAGTTCAAGGCCAGCTTGGAATACTGAATGAGTGATTTCTAAATCAGCCTAGCCTTGAGTAAGACCCTGCCTCAAAAACCAAAACAAACAAAAAGATAATAGTAATAGTGAAACCGAGTCAACTCTTAAGTGAGGGCCTGTAAAGACCTTTTCTTATGGTTTAAAGCAATCATGCCTTAAATCACTGTGACCTTCTTATGTTACTGTAGCACTCAGTGACTTAATACCAAGGCCTTAGATTTCTTTAGTCTTCTTTACTTCAAGGGGCTTTATTTTTAGCTTCTTTCAACTTTCCATGTCGACCACCATGTTTGTTTCATGGCCTCTCTCAAAGCTTCTGTCTTCACAACCTCCATTCCTTTTCTCTCTTCTGTATGTGGTGGCTTGTGCCTGGGCCACAAGGGCTGTTATCAGGGTGCCATACTTAATCTTCAAGTTTCTCTGCTGTCCTCTTTCTGAAAGAGTCTGAAGCAATTAGCACAATTGTTCTAATTAACTCCATTTGAAATATAATTTAATAGGCTCAGTGGTTAAAGGGCTTGCCTGATGGCCTGGGTTTGATTCCCCAGTATCCACATACAGTCAGATGCACAAAGTGGCACATGCATCTAGAGTTCATTTGCAGTGCCGAGAGGCCCTGGTGAGCCCATACTGTCCTTTCTCTCTCTTTCTCCCTTTCACCATGCAAATAAAGAATAACATTTACAAAATAAACTAAAATATAGTTTACCTATTCTAAGCCTTACAGATTGCTTCATTTATCATCTGTTAGGAGTTAGGCTTTCCCTAAACTCAAAATTGCTTAGTAATTCAGTATCTGAACTTTTGTCTTCTCTTTTTCCTTCATTTTTCTTTGCTTTCATTTCCAGTACATCCTGTACCCACTATTCTAGCTCTCTCCTTCCCTCCTCCCTCTCTTTGTGTCTCCATTCTTGGTCCCTTCTTTGTCGCAATCATTGTCTGCTCTCCACCACCTCTTGCTCTCGTTTGTCTTTAACTTCTGCTCATTGGTTTTAGGTTTCAGACATCACTGCCTGATCAGAATGTTTATTGATTCTTCACACGATGTCAGCTCCGTTTCTCTTATGATTCAGCACATCTCCCTGCCTGGCCCCTTCTGTAGGCCTCACCCCGGCTTCTGCCAAGTACCACCTCTAGGCTCACCACCAGGACCTCCAGCTTGTGCAGGAGGCCTCGGGTTCCCTAAGTCAGAAGTGATGGTGCTTCCACTAAACACTTGTTAGGTTTCCCACTTGAGCTCACATTGATCTCTTTTGTATTAGGTGTACTTTCGAGGCACTGAGCAATGCTTTCTAGATTGTTCCATATCCAATGTGTGAGAGTTATAAAGCTATCCTTGCCCAGCATCATTTGCTGCTGCTTCCAAGGTTATTGAGCATGGAATGAACTGGAACGATGCTTATCTTAATGAACGTTGAAAACCAGGCCTACAATAAGGGAGATGAGGGGGAAGACATTCCAGGCTTGGCTGCATGTTGTTCGAAGACAAGTGATTTCTTCATTTCATCAGAGTATGGCTTCCTCCTATAATAAAGAGAGAATATATCACTAGTCCACATATGGCTATACACATTTTACAAGGAAAGTTTAAAAGAACTATATAGATGTAGAGGAAAGTTTAGGAAAGAAAAACTTAAAGAAATTTGCACCATCTCCCTGGCATTGTCTTTTCTAATCTCCGTTTCCATTTCAATCTGTGCCCCCTTTGTCTGAGACAGTGATGTGAGGAGAGAATAAAATAAGAGCACTGTGGTTTCTCCTCGTGAGGCAAAACGATATCCACCATTGAATCAGGGTTGTTTCAACAAATGATGGCCTGTTGTCTGAGTCATTCCAACAGTAGAAAGGCGAGGATTTGATTTGTCATTGTATCGTCCACAGTGCATTTCAAATCTTACTGAATTTATAAAACTAAAGTTCAATTTTAGGTTTTGAAGTCATTAAGACAATGACAACAGTTTCAAGAGTTACATTTGTTCAGTTTTAAAGGTTACCATGACTACGCAGTCCATTTATGGGTATGATTATACAAAAAAAAAATGTTCTAAGCCCCTTTTTAGTTACCTGTTCATTAGATACCTTACACAGTCTACATCAAGGATCCCATAATTTTACTGTGAGGAGTATTATTGCTTGTCTTTGACCTCAAATAAAATGTTTTATTTTAAAAGCATAAATGTTTTCCATCTTACCAATAAAAATTATGATTCAGTGGATGTGGGGTGAGCCAGAAATAGAGCGCATTCAAAACTTTCCTAGAAAATCATAACAATCAGATTTAAGACCATTGTTATAGTATCTGTTGTTCATTGTGGACAAAAGATAAATGCATCCTCCCTTCTATTCATTTAATCTATTTCATATATAGATATCTCCATAAGAAGTGAATAGCACAACCATATTCTGTGTCTCATAGTTGAATTATAAATGTTGGACTCTAAAAATATTTCCAACCATTTCTCTAAAACATGAAAAAACATGTCCTTTGAGAAAATTAATATAAACTAAGAATGCATTGCTAGCCTATGGCTCAGTTTAAATTGTGTTAAATGAAAATAATTTGGGTAGTGAGGCTTTTATTAACTTTTAAAATATTTTTATTTACTTGAGATAGGAGAGAGAGAGAGAGAGAGAGAGAGAGAGAGAGAGAGAGAGAGAATAGGTATGCCAAGGCCTTTTGCAGTGCAAAGGAACTCCAGATGCATTTGGCACTTGGTGCATCTGAGGAACTGCGCTGGGGCAAGAAAGTGCTTTTGACTGCTGAGCCATCTCCCAGACCCTTTATTAATTTTGATTAAAAATGGAAACGTCAATCTAGCTTGAGTATTTAATTAACTAGAAGAAAATGTATGAGAAGAACAAGAAAACTAAGGAATATAGCAAGTACAACAAGCTGCTGAAAAAAAAAAATCAATGGTTCTTAGAAAACACATGTCTTAGGGAAATGTAATGTGCCCTCAGCCTCCCCCTTGACTAAGATTTTGCCTAAAAACTATTTTGAACTAAGGATGAAAAATTAAATGCATTTTTATTTTAATCACTATATTGAAGATTTATGAACATATTTTATTGTGGTCTCATTTGACTTTAAACTTTCTTTTGCTCACATCCATTTGCTTCTGCACTGGCTCCCCTCAGTGGCCACACAGGGAAGAAAATAAGGGAAGTCAGGAGCTGCTGAGCCATGGGATTGGGTTTTGCTTATTTTTTGTTTTTCCTGCAATGAGAGAAAAACAGCATAACATAATCAGAAGTTCATTTACAGAGAATGGTGATGGCGTCTTTCTAGTATCACCTGTCAGTCCCCAGTCCCAGCAAGGTCATTTAGGATATGGCTAATAAACTAAATTTCGGGAATAGTTGAAGACAACCAGTAACTCCAGAAGCAGAAGTGCCCACCAAGTGATGGACTGTCTGTCACTGCCCTGCAGGGTGGGGAGATGGGGAGTCGACCTCAGAGAGTCAATGCCCTGCCTCGAGGAATAAAGAGTGGACTCCTAGCTGGGCTCCCTGCCCTTTCCCCTGCACACTCCCTGTGGCCACAGCTCTGATTCTCACCAGAAGGCAAATTTCATGTTTCTTTCATCCCAGGTGAAACACGGTCACAGCTCTTTCTGTTCGCAGTCTGTGCCTTTGTAGAAAGCATCCCAGAGAGGTCACAGTTCACAAGGCCATGGGCACTGAACTCTGCATGCCAGGAGGAGAGTGGGGGTGTCCCATCTTTCTAGGTGACCCTTCATCTTACAGGTCAGAGTAGAAATGCCCAGGTCGAGAGATGGAGTGTGAAGAGAGGATCCTGCCCGCCAGCTTCAACCCCACCTGACCTGGAGTCTCAGCTTTTCAACAGCTCAGCGCCACGCTTCCAAAGCACAAACATTTCTGCTCACAGTAAACTTTTAAATATTCTGTGATTAAAATTGTCAGGTTTGTTTTGCTTATAGCATCTGCTAATGCGATCATGTAAAATTCTGATTTTCTGTCAATGAGTTCATTCTCCTGGAGCCGAAGCACATGGGACTGAACAAGAAGTGGTCTGAATCTAATGAGAGGGCCTTGGAATTAGCCATTCTTCACTCAAGCTTAGAATGAAAACTTAATATGTGGTGTGGGATTATTAAACCCCCTCCCTCTACAGGGATGTTTTTGTGCAGAGAGAAGCTCACTCAACGCCCTGTAATTATTACCTCTTTCTCTTTTCAAATTGAAGTGACTAATATTTTTTTTTACTTTATGAACCTACTTACTGGATATTTTTATGCCAATCCATAACTTCATTTGAAGAGCTAACCTAGAAGTACAAAAAAAAAAAAAAAGAAAGAAAAAGAAAGCAGGAAAGAAGAAACCTTTCTTTTTGGCCTTCTTGTCTATCAGTGCTAATCCTCTTAAAAGTGCCCTTTCAATCAAAGGAGCCAAGAGAAGCTCAATTTCCGTAGCAAATGGAACCCTGAAAGGTACAGTTTAAAAGGGTTACTACTGTGAGTGATAAATGAAAATAATGGAATGACCTGTCGAGGCACCCCGAGCCTGGGAACACACAGTGCCGCACGGCTTTATTGGGTCACAGATATGCAGGCATCACATCTCCATCAAATTGGGAAGCCAGGGGAATGGCAGGCTTCGGCTCTCTGCTGGTGGGGACACATGCTGGAAATGTGTTATTGCAAAGTGACCAAAACCTTGTTAGAAGTTTAACACTTAGTAGGCAGCAGGAAACGAACTAAGATTTTCTCCATTGGGTTCCTCTAGCTTTGACGTGGCTGACAACTCTATTTTTTAAATAGGATGGTGGATTCAGAGGACTCTGGAATGGTTTTAGCTTAAAGATATAAGTGAAAGTATCTTCTAAGAAAAAAAAGCTGTGGAAATACATCCTCAGAATGGTAAAAGAGAGAGAGGGAGGGAGAGAGAGAACGCATCAGAAACTGCCTACAGAGTGCTCAAAGAAAACAAAGCCAATTTTCTGAGAATGAATGGAAACATTGAGTGCACCCAGCTTCATTTAATACCCACAGAGTTCGTGTGAGACTGTAATTATTATAAATCAAAAGATCAGAAGCTATTCCTTTGGAAGATCATAGCCCACTTTCGGTAGCAGGATTCATAGCGCAAAGTTAGGATGGTTTTGAGTCTCTCTCTAACGCTGTTTGCAAAATGCTTACTATAGGCAGATTTATAAACACTAGTAGAACACAGGGATTTCTCTTCTTATTTAGAGAAGAGCTTTATTGTTTGGTCCAATTGTTGAGAAAAACTAAGACTGAATTGGGGCTACACATTTTAACTGTATCTGTAATAGCCTTGTGTTTATTTTTCAAATAATGAGGGTTCTGATTTCAAATCAGAAAATTTCAGGGTCCTGTAAGACTTTCATCACTTCTAAGACTTTATCAGAACCCTATGGAAATTATACCTCACCTCAGTAGCTCTTAACTAATATGATAAGTTCTTTCTTCTGTGTTGGGAGAAGAAGTGTCTCAGTGACTGGGAGGAGCTGGGGCTGGGATACTTGGTGAGAGGGCTGACTGGAGTTAAGCTACCTGAGTTTGGACCATGGCTCTTTCACTTACTGGTACTGAGACTTTGGGCAAGTTCACAATTCCTCTGAGCCTTAGGTATTAAACTGACAAAAATGTGGGTAATAATAGTTCAGACATTGTAGGGCTGAGTAAAGTTTAGCATTTAGCACAGTACTAACATGTAACCATTGGCATCTCACAAAGAGTTATTATTATTATAGCTTCCTGCTGTCAGCCTGAGTACAGAGTGGCTATTTATCCATATCCTAATATCTTCTGCATTTTCTTTCCTGTAGCATCCTACGCGATCCCCAGGTTCCATGTATTTGCTAAGTGGTTTTGCCCCAATTAGCACAAGAGGGCTCTGGTCAATTTTGTTATTCAATTTTTTTTAAAGGATTACCTATTTGACTTTGTGTCATTATTCATTAAGCGTGAAGATTTAACACCTCACAGATCTGATCAGAGCAAAGAACGGATGGTACGGAGAGTAGAAATGGGCTGACTGAGTAGCTGCACACAGATGGAGGGAATATTCAGGAAAGGAACCAGGAAGACGTGGGTTAGCACGTGTGAACCAGCAGGTGACACAGCAGTTAGCACCATTCCCACTGAATGATTGTTTCCTGAGGTGATTGCCAAACAAACGATTTCTCTTCTTGGTTAAGAAATTTTGTCCAAAATACTTCAGTCTGAAGAGAGACCAGCAGAGTAGATCTTGTGAGGAAAGCCACAGCACAGAGGCCTGGCTCTCTGAAGAGCACTTATCATGCTGCACAGGAAGCCTGGGAAGCAGCCACCTTGGCTCAGATCTGAGGTCAAGGAATCCTCATCAGTAAAGAATAAATCCTGAGGTGGCAATGAACTGTGATAAAGCTGATGGAAGAAAAGTGAGACAGATATTCAGTGAGTGCCTATTAGGGGTGGTGAAATTGTGCTGCTTTGAAAGATATTTGCTCATTCTCAATAGGTTTCTGATGGTTTATAAGCAAGAGGAATATTTATGGTGCTTTATGAAAGGGTGTTGTAGTTTTGCTCAAGTGGGGACACAAAGCTCTTTTACAAAATGAAGGATCCCAAGAATTCACATAGCCCATAAGCAGAGAATTGCTATCTGCACTCCTAAGAGTATGGCTTTTGTACCCCTTGAAATCTCTCTTCAGTTCCCTGAAAGCAGCATGATACACACACCTGTAAATGCCACCTTCAGGAGATTACGCTTTTCTGCCTATGGAAATACTAGAAAAATATAACATCTAATATATGGGTTTTTGAGGATTATAGTTACAAGCCACACTTTTATAGCCCCCCTCATAAAAAAGCTCAGTTCCTTAGTTTTCCTTCTTTCTTTTACATCCATCCATCATTGCTCAATGTGCTCCCCTCTGGCACCAACACCAGACCAGGTTCTATGAACACCACACATGCTACACATGTGTTTTTTTCAGATTTCAAATACACTTTTTTAAAAAATACTGTAAGAGTGTATGTTTATATAACCAATATATATTTTGGATATTTTATCATGTAAGTATATAAAAGTTATATAATGTAACAGTTTATATATTTTTCAAGGAAGAAATCATATTATTTCTTTGTTTCCCCAAGACATTTATCCTCACATAGTGCCCTATACAAAGTATTTGTGTCTTGTGAAATTAATGAAAACAGCAATGGTACATTGCACTAAAATTATGTATGTAACATAATATAACCAATGTAATTTAATAATGGGACATTTTGCACTGGAGAATGAGCCAAGAGGAAGCCAGAGGTTTAAGAAATCTGGTGCCAGTGCCTCGTGCTTAACCACTCGATCTCAGCTGAGGTGGAGATCTGGAGGGAACACCAGAGAGCACACTAAGGAGACTGCGTGTTAGAGCTAATTATTAGGAAGCTGAATCTCGCTTCAATCCATTTGCAAGAAACTTGAATTTTCCTAAGAAGCTAAATTCAATGTTGGTTTACTCCAGTGCTTACTGTCTTTCTTCTCTGTTTGTTGTTGTTGTTTTAATTCTTACACAACACAGAGAGTGACTTCTGTTCCTTTATTGAGATGTTTATTAAGCATGATGTGTTGAGAGATGATACTGAGGTCAGAAAGCACTGTGCACTAATGAGTATTCATTTCCTGATGACATCAGATTTTACTTCCATTTCACATGTAGATAGACACAGAACCATTTGCCCCCCTTGAAGGGAGACTGGTTTGTAGAAGAGGGACGTTTCTATACTTGCATGAATACATATAGGACAAGATGACCCGAGATTTTCAAATGCTCTTGACTCGATGCTGGGTATGTTCAGGAGCAGAGGTAACAGAGTTGGAAGTGACCCGGTTCTCCATCTGTTATTCACTCACCTCAACTCGGTGCCCTTTCTCCTGCCACCTCTCCTTTGTGTCTGCGCCCTCCTCTGTTGTAGCTACATGCTGGCACTCTAACCCAAGGGGCAGCATTTCCTACTGTGGGGTTTGTTATGCTCCATGATTTGAAATTGTATGACAGATTTCTGATATAGTTAATTCGCCAGCCTGTTCTCCAAATCTTATCAGGGATTACAAAAGGGCTGTCTTTGCTCGAACTGATGTAACAGAGTTACATAGACAGGCTGACTCAAATGATATTCATTTAGTTCTCACCATTCTGAAGGCCGGAAGTCATGGTCAGGGAGGCAGCAGGCTTATGCTGTGATGAGGACTCGCTCCTGGGTCACATACTTCTGGTTCTCCTGGTGTCTCCAAGTAGTGGAAGGAGAGCTTTTATAAGGGCACTAATCCTACTCACCAAGGCTTTGCCCTTGTTCCCTGATCACCCCACTTCCTAATATCACCCAATCTCAGGTTAGATTTTGTTTGGTATGTGTAGTGTGTGTGGTGGTGATAGGTGTGTGTGTGTGTGTGTGTGTGTGTGTGTGTGCAGATGCATGCAGCTCACTCATGCAAGGAGCCAGAGGAGAACATTGGGTGCCCTCTGTCACTCACTCATGTATTTCCTAGAGACATTGTCTCTCTGAACTCTGAGCTGCCATTGTTTAACTTCGGTGGTTCCCCAGTCTCTGCCTCCCAAAGGATTTGGATTATAGTCATGCTTGGTCATCTCCATATTTACAAGGGGAATCAAACTCTGACAGTCTCAGGCCCTCATGCTTATGACAAGCAACCTAGATTCTAATATCTATGTTTGAGGGAGGGGATGCAAGCAAACCTTCCATGGGGTATTGTGTGCAATCACTGAAGAGAACCATGCTGTCTTGTAGGAGTGGAATCATGCCGTGGAGAAACTGAACAACGAGGCTCTGGAGATTCTGCTGTCCAAGGACCATGCAGAGAAAGAACACTTGCAGCTCTCCAACCAGAGCCTGCATCGCCTTCAAGAGGAGTGTAGTCAACTCATGGTGGAAAGGAAAGCCCAGTTAACAACAGCAAATGAGTTCTTCAGCAGTGCTAACAAGGTCAGTATGAGGTGAGAATGATAGTTTTAGATGCATTGCTTTAACTGGCTGGAGCCATCATGGACGGCCAGACTGCAGGTGAGATCTCAAAACGGATAGCAGCAGAAAAGAGGTTTTGAATAGATTCCTGCTACGGCTATTCGTTGTTTCTTCAAACTAGGATACTGCGGTTTGATATGTAAAAAGTTACTTTTAAAAATAACCTCTTGGGCTGGAGAGATGGCTCAGCAGTTAAGTCACTTGCTTGCAAAGCCTAACAGCTTGAGTTTGATTCCACTGTACCCACATAAAGCCAGGTTCACAAAGTGGCACATGTATCTGGAACTCTTTTGCAGTAGCAGAAAGTCCTGGAGTTCCCATTATCTCTATCTCTCTCATAAATAGATGAACTATTAAAAAAAAACCCTTTCAAAAGTCTTATTTTAGTCTTGATACTGGCTAGCAGGTAGGTCCTTCTTCATCCAATAAAGGATGAGACACACGAAGGTAGATGTAGCAAGACAGCAGCAGTAGTTTTTATTGCTCGGGAAGCTCCCTTGGGAAAAAGAGGGGTCCCGACCATGTTGCCCCTGACTGCCAAAAGGGATGTGCTTTGTATTTGTTTTGAAATATTCCTCCCATTCCCCTCCCTCGTCCCTTGTTTGGTGTTCAGGAAGGCCAGGCTCTGTTCACCTGCCACTTCAGGACTTGTCCACCTTAGGAATATCTGGTCCAGCAGTGGGACCTAATGTCATCCTGGCATCTCAAATTCCTCACCATTTTGGCTCTCTTAAGACTCTAGGGCTGTCGTTGATCTCAGTGTTATTTTGATCAGTTTATGGGAGACGCTTTTACCTTCCTTGTACTTTTCTCAGAGGAAGTGAATTACTATAAAATACATCAAGGATATAGAAAAGCTTAAACACATTACCAAAATCTTTTGTTCCTTTTTAAACATTTTCTGAAAAGTATCAGATCAAAAAACACCGACAATTACAAGTCTTCCATCCATCAGTCTTAAGGCCAAAAGCAGCGCCCCAGCCCTCCGAGTCTGCCAAGGGCAGCCTTGCCACTGACCCTCACCAGGTCTTCTTGCTTGGAGAAGTGGGCAGCTGTGTGTACAAGGTGGCCCCATGGCAGGGTGCTGTACACTTGCTGGGGTGCAGTATGTAGGGCTAGTGATGTTATCTGAAAATTTTTTCTACTTTTACCACTAAAATATTTACCGTTATACAGCCATGATGTTATTATTTAATCAGTTACATTTCACCAATTTACAAAGAATCCCCTAGAAGCAGTGATTAGATCACATTGTGATCTAAAATCACAACCTTGACATTGTTCTCCGGACGAACTACACATATTGTTTTCCTTTTGAATTTCTTGACAAATTACTTTAAAGAAGATGACTAGCAAGCTTCTAGAGAGGCGCTGGAATTATAGTGAGTCTGTTACAGAAAGCTCTATTGATCGACTGTAAGTTGTTTGGGATCTTTGTTTCAGGTGAGGAAGCAGACATGGCCTGGGAAGGGGATATTGAACTAAGTAGATATTAAGTGCTGGTTGATTCTCTGCAGTAGTCCTATTTATAAATGAGGCTTTTTAATTCGCACCACGTGACCAATCTACGAAATGAGTGGGCCGTCTTCAAAACCAATTATTACTGTTGCTAAGGAAACAGTTCTAGAAGATGTTTCTATAAAACAATGCTTCAGGACAAGCGGTATAGTGTCAGGCTCTCCTCTCTCTGCCTTTCTGGCTCTTTCATTCTCATTCTCTTGTCTTTCTACTTTCATTATTTGACACCTTGCCAGTGATATTAGTCTTCTAACATTATTCGTATGTCCTGCAGGAAGACTGTCTTTTATAAAAGATAAAGGAAAATATAGAAATGGAAGGGGAGGTGGGAAGAGAGCAGAAGTGTAACAAGGATGAGGAAGGGGCAAGGGAGAGAAAGGAGTGATTCACTTTGTCAAACTCATACAATATTACAAGTCCAGTCTGTGATTCACTAGCTCATCTTCTGAATGTCAACCTATCCGCTCTTCTGAGCTTTCCTGGTATTATGGTACTTTCTGTGGCCAAGTGATACTCAGAAAAGTTTGAGTTCTTTCTCACTTTTTAAAGAATCAAAGAAATCATTTCTGACTTAAAAGCTAAGAATCTAGTGTGAAAGTTGAACCTCAGTAAAGCCAGATGCTGGGATTTCAAAAGAGGATGTTTCATTGTGTCTTAGTATAATTTTTTCACTATCATTAAGATGCCATACATGAGGAAATTATGTAGAGGGTAAATCCATGTAAGCTAAGACTAAGGGATGATCGAGAGGGGTCAGGCTCTGTGCTCTTAGCATATGAGAAGGAAGTGTTACAGCAGCAGAAACTCAGAGGATATGGATGCTAGAAACGGGAAGACTCTGCTTCACAAGGGGCACTTGCTTCAGCACCCAATTCTACTCCTGATACTCATGTGCTGAGACTATTCCTTGTCTATGTCTGTGTGTCAAATTCAGGAGAGAGAGAGAAAGAGAGAGAATAAAAGAATGTTTGTACCACGTGTAAATGAGTAAATGGGACAATGTGAATGTCTGATTAGTAAAAATAAAATGTGGGATAAAAAAGCATACTTTTGTTCAACGGTGTAGGAGTAGAAAGGGGTGAAAGTCACAATTTATCTATAGAATGGGCTGTTAATAGTACATTTTGATATCAAGATTTATTAAGCCAGATTTTTATGATGTTTTTTGTCACGATCATCCAGAAATCTATGTCCCATTTTGATTTCATTTTTGCTATTATTTTTCTCTCTTGGATAAATAATTCCTTTAATGATACCCTTGAATAAGTAATGAGGTAAATTTGTGGCAATAAGAACCCTTTGTCTCTAGACATTTGCTTATTTGGTAAATATTTATTCAGTAACTTCCATATGCTAGACATCATTCTGAAGTGGGGCATAGCAGAGAACAGACATGCAAGCAGTCTATAAGCTAATGAAATATTTGAGATTCGGTAAACTGTAATGTTTGCCTACTTGTCCGCAGTGACACTAGTTCCCCAGTATCTTTACCCTGTGGCTCTAGGAAGGCAACTGATGACCTTGTTAAAACTTGGTTATGGATAGAGTTCATGAATCTGTTTCTCACCCAGAGAAAGTGCAAACACTTCGTTCCTTGTTCTTGAGAACTAGCTGTTGGGCCTGGGTAGAGCAGCAGGTGGCATTGTGGAGACATGGGTCTTAGGAATTCTGCGACTGCTGTTTGTCCTTAACCAGCCTCTAAACCACAGTGAAGATGGAGCCATGATACTCAAGAACCTGACAGAGCCTCCTGCTGTATTTGGTGAACCTATTTCTAAGTCACCTAGCAACCAATAGGAGAAATATTGCTGGTTAATAGTGGATGGCAGATGGCTGCAGAAGAGTTCCTTTAAAAATCTGATGTTGCCTTGAGTTGGAAGGACCGGGCACAAATATGAACAAACATCTGTTAGAGAAGTCATTTTAGGCCCTCCAAATTTCCATCCTTCACATAGGTCATCACACTTGCTGTATTTCTAGCATCTTTATGGAAAATGGGCTCTGGTTAATATTGATTCACTGTACAAGATGTATTTACCATTGTTTGTGGACTGTAGCTTAAATGGAACAGAGATAAATATATAGTCTGTGTCAAGAACAAGAGAGCATGAGCTTGTCCTTATATAACAGCTATGATCAAGCACAGAGATATAAGAATATGGCTGTTGGGTTATTAAGTTTCACACCCCACACCTTCTGTTCCCAGGCATATGATTTCACTGGAGGAGACCAAGGTCAGATCCATTTTATGAACACAGTGTAGCTTATAATTGGTTAGTCTGAAAGCAGAGATGAAGCAAAATTTAAGGCATTCAAAGAAACACACAAATATTAATGTTAAATGTAATGTCACAGCATTACTTCTGCCATTGTTAAAGATGCAACACTTTTTAGAAAGATGATATTGTGTTTGCAAGACACAGTGATGCAAAAACAGTTATGTTGTCTCAGATGAAAACAAAATTATTTAGCATGACATTTGATATATTTTCATTTATATGTTCTTCATTTAGCTAATTTAAAAATAAATATACTTTAAGTCCATAGGTGAAAAAACATGTAATTAAAATAGTCCAGTTGCTGAGCAGGTTGAAAGAGGAAACCTTCCCATGTAGAAGACTGAAAAATTATTATCCAGAAGGAATGTTTTAAAGGAAGTCAAGAAATTCAACTAATTGTTATCAGATGCCAGGGACAATGCAATTGTTTTCAGTCTCAGAATTCCTGAGCAGCCTGTGTCAGATTCCTCTTTTCCAGGTTAAGCAGAGCACTGACTGCCCCTCCCTTCCTCCCTCCATCCCTCCCTCCCTTCCTCCTCCATTTTTGCATTCCTTCTATCACCATGCATCACGTGGGTACTCAAGTTCAACCAGTGCCAGGCACAGGCATGGTCCCCCATCTTCTAGACCACCTATGTCATCTAGAAAAGAATGTGGTATTCTGTAGGACAGCCATGATGGAGGAAGCCCAGGACATTAAAAACACTGAGCCTTCAACCTGGCCAGGGGAATGTGGCCAGGAAGAAAGTTCCCACTGAATAAAGTTTGGAAAGATGGCACAGAAATGCGGGAGAAAGCTAGAAAATACAAACTCAGGCCATGTTTGGGAACCCTAAGTCATTTTGCCTGAAATGTAAGGGCCAAGCGAGGAGAGACAGAAGTAGTGGAGCATTTGGGAGCCTGAGAGGAATTTCATGAACTTGTCAAAGAGCTTCTATATACACTGAATACCACAGAAATATTTATGGACTTGAAAAGTTATGATGAGTCAAATCTCACCACAAGAAAGATGACATGTTCATTTACTTCCTTCTCAGAGAATGATTGTCTCTGGGGTATAGAAACCTTTACGTTTAGAGCTCAGAGGTTTGGCTCTGCAAATCACAGCAAATATTCAAAAAAGTGATTAAGTTATTAACATAAAAGTATTAAAGTCTATCTGAAAGAAAAAAGTATATGAGAAAAGGTATGTTTTAACATCTCCCATTTCTCATGCGAGTCCAAAACTCAGCTCAGGTTTAATAATTAAGACATTTAACTCAGGGGTCGCAGCTAAGTAATAGTAGAGTGCTTGCCTAGTGCCCAGAAGGCTGTGGGTTCAATCTTCAGAACTGCGAGGAGACAAATTCGATTTTACTGTCACTAACTCATGAATATTTTCCCAGTAAACCTGTCAATAGATTTCCAAGTCATGAATGTATTCAATAGGTTCCCCCCCACACACAATTCCATCTCTCTACGGTGGTAAGCAATTTTAGTCTTGTAGTATAGTTATTTCTTAGTAGATTCATTTTCCTTTGATGAAGTAAACTTCCTCCAGGCTAAGAAACCTGTCCGCCTCACTTCTGTTCACTAGGACACTTACTGCCTCCCAGTTAGTGGGTGGTTATTTGAATTGCTAAAAACATGAAATATAAGCTATAGAATTTCAAGGCCAACTATAGCACATTGTTGGTAGCATATTATGCTGATCCAAGGTAATTGGGATGAGATCAAGTTGAAAGAGGTCAGCTTAATTACTTCCTACTCAAGGAACACAAATACCCATTTAATTAAACCTTTTAGTCATATCCGAGAAGTCAGGTAGAGCTCTAGAAAGGGACTTATTCCTGTCACGTCTGAGAAGGCAAGTAGATCTGTGTAAAAGAACTAATCACATGCATCACCCACTCTTGGAAATCTCCAGGCGGCAATATTGGCTTCATTCATTCCCAAAGTATTTCTTTGGGTTCTTGAGAGATTGTATCTTAATCATCTTTGTGCGCCACCTAGTGGTCAAAACAATTTTGCTGGCTTGTTTATGCAACAAATCAGTTTACTTTTTGAGCTCTTGTAAAATAGGTCTAATAATCCCTGTCTACTTCAGAGAGTATCTATCATTTCACACAGAAATTGTTACAATTGGTAGGAAACTATATGGACTTTTTAGTATAGTGGGAGTATAAAATCAATGGAGGAGTTGAGCATAAATCTGGTGTGAGACATTAATTAACTTTATGACCTTGGACAGTAACTTCTTTGTACACCTGGATTTTATTTGTAAAATTAAAATACTATTTATATGTCACCCAAAGGATCATCATGCTGGATGATGAAGGAAATACATGGCTAGTGTATGGAATAATTGAGCACTTAGTTCTAGACATTATTTGGTCATTATATATGCATTTCATCATGTAGTAACCACTGTAATGTGACATAGGCTTTCAATCAATGCATAGCTGAGCATATTGTCTATAGATTTCATTAAATATCTTTGAATGAACGAAAAGTTTAATGATTTATGAATTGTTAATAGAACTTTTCTATATTAACACTCCCAAGATCACCCTAAAAGCCAATTAGGACAATTTAGATAAAAGAAATAAAAAATTACTTAGACACAATCTGCCTAAAGGCCTACATAATGGGTTTAGTTTCATTGTAAGCTGAATTTCCTTAGAAAACATCTTTATGGTCAGTGTGTAAACTTCCCCCATTCCTTATTGATAAAATGCTTTGGAGGCTTGTGTTTAATTTAAAGCTTATCTTTTCCAGTATTGTCTCAGACTTTCAGTCATGAAGCTAAACCTTCATTAGAAGCTAATGGGATGGTTTTAAGCACCTGTTATTGGCATCATTACTCCACCCTGGGATAGGGAGTAGGTGGGTGGGGCAGGGATTGAACCTATAAACTGAAGATGTCTTCTTCTTGGCTCTCTTATGCATGGGGTTGAAATCGAGGGCTTCTCTGTCCAGGACCAGGCTGAGCCACCAGAAGTTATCTAACGTGATGTCTAAGGAAGGAAACTGAAGATTTTGGTCTTTAGAGATGCAACCCAGAGGAAAGCTGATTCTCCATAGGTGACAACATCAAGAGCTTCAATTACAAACTGTGTTGTTTCATGCCCTTGGTTATTTTCAAGGTTCCACAGTCTTTTGTTTAATGCTGATTTGTTTCAAATTTCTTAGCCAGACATCTCACATTATTACTTATTAAACATCTTTGTGCAACACCATTATATAAGAATTATGCTGGATGATGCATGGCTCCTGTTAAACCATTTGTCTTGTAGATATTATGAAGAAAATAAAATGGGCCATTCCCGATACCATCTCTGTTTGATTTGGTGCAGCTGGTCTTAGACTCTGTGCTCATCAAGGGGGAAAGAAAGGTTTTTTATTGACCTCTTAAAGATCAAAAACTGAGCAATTCCTTAATCATTTCCTAATTAGGACCAAAGTAAGCTAATTCTGCCCGCCTCCTAATGTGGGTGAGAACTGAGTAGCACTAGGAGAAGGTCCAGGAGAGCAAGGAAGGACCCAGCGGAGGAAATACTGTCTTTCTATTCTAGATGTTTTTCCCCAGTCCAATCATAAAAGCTTTATTTGACCCACACATGTAAG